>RJWM01015865.1:0-46799 GCA_004363535.1 Dasyprocta punctata | reverse complement strand
GCTTAAGGCACTGAGCCAAACTCCCAGCCCAGATTTTTTGAGGCAGGGTCGCACTATGTAGCTCAGGCCGGCCTTACGCTCGCGCTGTAGCCCAAGCTGGCCTCGAACTCACAACGCTCCGCCTACCTCAGCCTCCCGAGTGCTGGGATTAAAGGCGTGCGCCACCACGCCCGGCTACTATCAGTGTTTCTTGAAATAACTTCTCAAGGAAGCAACTTGCACTTGACTGATGGAGATTCAGCTTCTGGGAGACCCCAAAGCACAATAGCGAGTGCTCAAGAAAATTGGTTTAATTAAATGAGTATAAAAACAATTTTTAAAAAATTAAGCTCCATAGTGGTCAATTAAAAGACTTTTGTAAAGTCCTTCGTTTGCTTTTTGTACACAGTACTGTTCAGCTGTTTTATCTATCGCGCCAGAATTAACAGCAGTGCAGCCTTAGAACTTTGAGTCCTCTCTACCCAGTTTGCTTCCGAAAACAGGGCTGTTAAAATCATGTCGTAGTCATTTTGATTCATTTTCCTCTATTTTGAAAATGGCCAGTTTGTTTTATTAAAATTCTCGCGGCCCCGTGGAAAGTAAAGTGTGACCATGAGATTTATTTACCAGCCAGGACGTGGCTGATAGTCTCCAAACTGCCACAAACACTTGAGAAGGAAGCCGAAGTGATTTTCATCTATGCGGACGTCTGAGGGGTAACATTCCGCCACTCTCAGCTTGTAACGAGGAAGTCTGTCAAACGGGGAGCGCTTTTCAAAGCTGAGACAGGAGAAGAATGCTCGTCAGTTTTCCGTGGGGCACAAAGCGAGAGTGAAAGGTTCAGATCCTTAAAGAAAGGAAGAACTGCTTTTCAAAGCCGGGGAGATAGCGCAGGTGACAGGGACCCCACTGCCTGCGGGCGCTTCCGTGGGCCGCCGCAGCCTCCCGCCCACACTTGCTGGTGAAAGGGTGGTTTTGTCCTCAGGCAAAGCTCCCCGGAGTCCCCTAAATCCCTTTGAGCATAAGATGGCATGTGGCACTGTCTTCTTGCAAGGGCTTATAATGAATTTTCCTCACTGCTGTTACCCAAGCCCCAAACTGCACATTAGAGGACGCTGTCAATTAGCATTTGGATCCAAACCTGACCTCCACTATTCCTGCCAGGGCTTCGTGGCCTCGATCCTGCAGAGCCCGGATACATCCTCCACTCTTTCAGTGCTGGCTCGAAGGAGGTCTAGTGCTCAGTTAAGGGGAGCTGGTCCCTCAGGACCTGCACCAACCTAAGAATTCTGTGTATTGCTGTTAGTTATATTGCATCATTTAATAAACGGGCCGTTTCCTGGGAACTAGGTTCATATCTCCCAGAATGGGCAGAGGCTCGCAGACCTGGGCTCAGATCCCCTGACTTCTGTACTGAGAAGTCAGACAGCGTTGACTGGGTCTTGTTAGTGTTTCAACCTCTGAGACTTTCTTCACAGAATGAGGGAGTTCTACTCCCCGACCTCATAGGTCATTTCTAACGGGCACTCAGTCATTTCCTTTTGGTCTTGTCAGTGTCTCTTTTTTTGATGGTACCTTACAAAAGAATGGAGCAAAGCAGGGTTAAACAGAGAAGCCAGAGCTTACCTAACCATGAAAGAAAGGAAAAAATGGAAACATAAAGTATAACTAAAAAAAGTAGAATTACCAAAAAATCTCCACCTCTCACTGTTTTTTTTTTCCCCCTTTCATTTCAGTGGAGCTGTGCACCTGCAGGTCTTTCCTCGGTCTCCTTAGACACAGGCGTTCTATCCTCTGTTCTCACTCTGAAGGGCTCGAGAGTTGTTACTTCTGCAACAAACAAAAAAAGTGAAAAACAAACAAAAAGCCTGAAAACCAATGACTTTTCTTGAACTATTCAGAGAATTTAAGTAAATTGTCATCCCCAAATCTGGTGTGACAGTTGAATTCAGAAATCAAGATTCAAAGCCAAGACCTGCTTACTTAAAAACAAAGCCACCTAAGTTGCACAGTAGTAGGAGCTGCAGAGTGGGAACTGTGACAAATCTTTAGAAGTGCATGTGGCTTCTGTGGGTGAGAAAGTCTTCAGCAGCCACAATTTCAGGAAAACACCTGCTTTCCTAAGCTTTATCTTCAGGAGCACCACTGGATTACTATGGTCAAGATCTGAGCAAAATTCCTTTATGCTCTGGTTGAGGAAGAGGAAAACCAATTATTACGAAATGATTTACTTCTAAATAACAATTGTCTACTTTCCAGACCACACCAGAGCCCCATCCCACCTGGCAGAGGTCATTCCTGGATTGCAGCTTCTAACCTTTCTGTCTCATTTAAGGGACTAAGGAACTGTGGTGAGGGACAGGAGGAACATTGGCTCATGAGACTATGGACGCTGCCTCACAACAACCAATACTAAATTCAAAGAGCTGCAAGACATAGACTTGGTGCAAGGATATCTCAAGAGGCTCAAGGTCAAACTGGAGACAGAGATACTGGAGGAGGGGGAATTTCCTGCCAGCTACAGTTACAGCAAATGTTAAGTCGGCCTCCTTTTTTTAGGAGATTAGCTAAGAAGACAAGAAAAAACTCAATCTGAAGAAAGAAGCAAGCCTCAGAAATGAGATTAAAGTATGACACAGATTTTGGATTGTCAGAAAAGGAATTTTTACTAGTAAGTTAAAATGGAAAGATAAAGCAGACAACACGTAAGAAGAGGGGTAGGTAATATAAGCAGAACAGCAGAAACAAGTAAGAAACAACTGAAAGGAAAGCCCAGGGGAAAAAAAAAAAGAGACACAAAGTACGTTTGATTGGTCCATCAACAGATTGTCTAGCGCCAAGAAATAAATTAAGGATCTTGATGCTAAACCAATAGACCCTTCATGAAATAAATTTCAAAAAGAAATGGTTATAGACAATGAAAAAGCAGAATGGGTCCCAAACACTATGGAACAATTTCAAAGGGGATTCATGTTTGCAAATTCATGGGAAACCACTACAGTTTTCTAAAGAAAATATTTGGTATTTTAAGAGAAGAGCTAAAACTGAATATGAAATGTTATAATACCAAAGAAGGCAAAGAAAATAATAAAAAAAACAAAAGTAAATGTAATAAAAAGAAACAAGTTGGAATATAAGTTGGATATTAATTGACTTGTAACAGTAAAATAAATTTAAATATAAATGATTTAATTATTCCAATGAAAAGACTGAGACTTTTAGAATGAATGCGGACTAGGAGAAACCCACACTCAACATAAAGACTCGGTTAGGTTAAAGGACAAACATGAATAAAGATATATCATGCTGACACTAGTTAGAAGAAATTTAGAGTAACTATATTAATTTAAAGAAACCAAATTTCAGATCAATGATCTTTTCAGAGAAAAAGAGCAATGTTGTGAACAGCTGACAAGCTCAGGTCTGGAAGAAGTTACAGTGGTCCTTAAGGAATGTGTGTAACAAAGGAGCAGCAAAGTATGCAAGCCTGGACCTTTCAGAACTGAGAGGAGAAACCAACAAATCCACAACTAGAGTTGGAGACTCCCAGATCTCTCTTGTAAGAATTAATAGATCAGAGAGATGAGAGTAACATTACGGCTGATCTGATCAGACAGTACTTTCATCAATTTTCTGTAATTCGTATTTATAGAATGTGAAATTTAACTACAGCAGAGCATGCATTTCTCTCAAATTCAAATACATTATTCAACTGATAAACTATAATCTGGAAAGGGCAACATACATTATGAAATTTCAAAGGAAAAATGTGCAAACTATATTCTTATATCACAGTGGAATTAAACAAGAAATCAGTGTCAGAAAGAAAAAAAAGAAAATCCTCAAACATTAGGTAGCATAAAATAAGCTTTCAATAGCACAAAGAAGGCCCAAGGAAAAAATTTTTTAAATATTTAAACTGATGGTTAAAGCAAATACTTTTATAGCAGTTGATGGGAGACAGCAAAAATTGATTAGAAAAAAATGGATCCATCTATCATAGAAGTAGGGAGATTTAAAATCCATTGTGTGATCTTGCAGTTTAATAATCTAATGAAAGAAATCATTTAACCCTAATGGAAGCTGAAGGAAAAAGAAAAATCAGAATATAAACTAATGAAATTTAAAACAAACAAAATCCATAAAAATAGAATCATCAAAACCCAAAGTTTATTCTTTGGAAAGATTGATAACTTTGATGAGCCTTCAAATATGCTAACAAAGAAAAATTTAGAATATTCAAAGTAGTAATATCCCAAATTAAAATATGACCATTACCACCAATATATGAATATTGAAAAATAAAGACATACTATGAACAAATACATGTCCATAAATTTACTACTTAAATGAGACAAACAAAAACACTTGAAAGACAAAACTACTAAAATTCACACCAGAAGAAATATGTCATTATAATAACTTATTACAAGATTTAAATCAATTGTTTATAAATTAATATTAACATGCATTATATATTACTATAATTAATGAATATTATATTTAATATTATATATTATGGAAGTATACCACATCACATTTTAACTATAACATATAATATGTAAAGATATAAAGTATTGCTAAATTATGTAATAGTAAATAATTCATTATATAGTCTATATTTAATAAATAATTATGAATAAAATAAGATACCTAGCCCAGACTATTACAGTAGCAAACTGTAGAAAACAATTTCAAAAAACTTATACCACTTACTTACAATCTCTTCCCAAAGGAAGAGGTGGAATTCAGGGAAGATTCTAGGAGGCCAACAAATCACCCTTATACCAAAATCAGATAAAGGCATTATAAGAAAGGACAGATCAATTTCTCTCATCAAAATCGAACCAACAACCTCAGCAAATATTAACAAACCAAATTTGACTTTGTGTAAAGCTATACGGCCCTGTTTGACATTCACAAATCAATCAACATAATCTACCATGTCAAAAGACAAAGAAAAATCTTAGGGTCAGGTCAATTGATGCAGAAAGAGCGTTTGACAAAATAGGACACTTACTCTTGATTAAAAATGCTCGGCAAGCTAGGAATGGCAGAGAGGTTGCAAACTTGGCCAAGGAAGATAATTTCAAGCAATGTGTTCCTGACTGTGTGGGACTCTCCTGTGATCAGAAATGAGCTACAGATTTCTTTGCTAATCACTGCACGACCACACTCTCCCGAAAGTCCTGGCTCCTGAAGTAAGACAGTGAAGAGATAAAAATGGCATCCAGGATGGGGGTAAAGAAATAAAATGGCTTCCTTTACCTATGTTATTTTGCCCATAAAATATGTAAGGAATGGGCAAAATAACTCCTGCAACTGATAAATAAATATAACAAAGGAGATCTGAGGTTCACATTTAAAAGGTCAACTATTTCCCACATGTAGCAATGGAAATGTACGATCTGAAGGCCTGTAGGGGAAGGAAGGGTTCTTGGAGCTTTGGGCAGCAGCTGCCAGGGAGAAAGCCTGGGTTCACAGCGTGGCCCTGCATAGCCCACGGGGGATGAGCGCACACCTGGGCTGTGTCCCCCGCAAACGCCATCGGGAGATGAGAAGAGAAAATGTGCAGATGCCAGGAGTTGGGCGGGGCTTCGAGAAGAGCTCTTATTTAGGAACATCCACGTGTGTGGACAGCTGCACACACCCACATCTGGTTCGGGAATTCCTTTTTGATCATGTCCTGCTGTCCTCGGAGTGGGCAGGAGTCTGGCGTGGAACAGAGAATGTCTGTGTTCTGAACAAGCTGAAGGTTTTTTCCTTTCATCTAGACTCTCCCCATCATCCTTCTGTGTATCTTGCCATTGCAGCACACAGTAGCTGGCTAGCCCAAGGCTGCCTGTTCAGGAGGCAGGTCTGTCTGAAGAACCATTGAGAAATTCCAAACCATTGAGAAATTCCTTCCTTCAGCTGCCAGCTCCGACTGCAACGCCCCAGGTCCAAGTGCCTCCCCTGCTTTTCCCTGGCAAAGCCCTGCTCTGTTAGCACCCTGCATGTTGCTGGTACCCCTGGCACCCCCAGGACATTGCTGTGCCTTTGTGGCCACTCCACCCCGCAAAACCCATGTAGTTAACCTTTGGTGACCCTCTCGTCTTCTCTCCCAAGTCATCTAGGTCAGCGGATTCAAGCCCCTGTCACCTAATGATATTCCCAACCACCACTGCCCAGATGTCAGGACACTTTTTATACTCCTTTAGAGTATCATTGACTTGACGAAAGAGTTTTAAATAGCCAGAAACCCATTCCAGTCATAATAACTGCCATTACTGACCACTCTATAACAGCACCTTTCTTTGTGTCCAGTGGCTTAACTTCTTCAGGCTGCCTCTGCATTCGGTGTCAAGTCTGTCTTCGCTCAGTGTGATAGAGACAGGGGCCTGGCTTGTTCCAACCAGGAGCAGCTCCCCAGTGCCATGGGAAGAGCTTGCTGCCCACCACCATAGAAGGACAAACAGAGGCAAGTTCACCTAGGGAAGTTTGGGGGAAGCAGCAGGAGCTGTGTATGAGAATACAACGTGGAATTCCATGTTGCAAAGTAAAATTCGACTTCACTGTGCTCTGTAGACACCTCTAGACTTATAAGCAAGACATGACTTTGTCGAAACAGGTTCTGTCTTTTGCCAGGGAGGAGGGCACTAGGCTGGGAAGACAGGAGGTGCACAGGGAGAATTTCTGCAACAGGGTTGATTTATTTTAATGGGAGAACATAAAGAAGTCAATGAGTTTCCATCTGGATTTTCCTTTCTTTGGAAATTCGCTCAAGTTCCTAACAGATTTTATCATGACCTTATTGTATTTTTGAGTTAACAAGACTTGATAGAAAATAAAAATCTACTCTAAATATTTAAAAAATATATTTCAAGTGGTGATGGAACATTTCCTTTGTCATAAGGACATTTTACCAATCTGCATAGAAATACTCCAAATCTTGGAGAATTTCCTCCGTTTTGTTGAGGCTTCCACCATCTGCCTTTTGAATTGTGGTTATTAAGGTTGAGCAGATTTGTGGCCTACTCAGATTGCCAACATCTGCCTCATTTATTTATGCTTTTTTATTTTTCTAATATCCAAGATGAATTGAATTTTAATGGAGGGTACCGATTTTAAGTTTGCTTTCCATTCAAAAATAAACTTTTTAATATACATATCTAAATCTCCTCTCATTCCATCTCTTTACTGGCAAGGAAACATTCTGTACAATGTAATTATCACAGAGGAGCAATGCTATTTTTTACTTAGCACAATTTACCTATTGCAGAGCCAGGCGAATGGTTCTATAAAGCATAATAATCATAATGGGCTACATAGACCTTCTCCACTGGCTCTATTTTTGCATATGATTCATTTTAATTTCAGAGGCACAAAAGGGATTATGTCTCCATTGGAATGTCTGGAGTAAGCCCTACAGCAGGGAGTTGTGATGTCATCTGCTCCATGAAAAGCATGCTTTCATCTCTTATGGACTGAGTCTGAAATATAAACATAATATACTGAAGTTGTTCTTGGTAGAAAACTAGCCTGATACTTTTTTCTGTTAATAATCACCACACATTTTCCATGCAAATCATTCACTTCACAAGTAATATCTAGAAGTTGGATTCCAAGTTGGAAACTGACTTCAAGTCAACCCTGATTTCCTTCTTCAAATATCTACTAGCTATTTGTGAGAAATGACCAAACAATTCTGTAGTTTTTACATTTTTAAAAATTTTGACCATAAATCCTTTGCCCAAATTTAGGCTCTTGGAAAAGTATAGTTTTCCATTCCTAGAGGGGTTTCTTAATTTTTTTTAAATCATTGCCATTTGCACTCTGAATTTCAGTTACTACGATTGAGATTAATAAGATATTGCTTTGACTTAACTAAATCAGTTCAAGTTTAGACTGCTAGACAAAGCAAAAGTTAGGGATTTAGATTCTGAAACTAGTCATTAAATTAGGGTTTCAGTGCTTATCACTTAATATGGAAGCAATTCTGATTATCACTTGCCTTCTAAAATATTTAGAGCTATGACATTTGGAGTAATGATTGACAGAATTAGAGATACTTAAAAAGAAAAGTAAAAGATAATGCAACAGATTAAAAGAAATAAAAACATATAGTACACACACACTTGCAAAAGAATGCGGGAATAATAATGCATTTGTCATAAAATTAAATCTTAAAGCTAAATAAATTAGCCTTCAAGTATAGAAATGTGCGTGCACACACGCACACACACACCATTACAAATGGCACCATATCAGCAGGTGTGCAGAAATACTGATCTCCATTTAGCAATGCTGATTTGTCAGTGGGTTCAGGTGTCTACTGGGGTTCATTTATCTGATCTCACCCCCATTTTCCACTAAAGTATTTGTCACCTCCGTTGGCATCTGAGAGAAATCGATGTCTATACCCTTATGCATTTGGAATAGCAAAATTTCTAATTTCCTCGTTCATTTGGCATTTATGAGTTCAAAGCTGATTACAAAATTTTCTTCTACTATCGGTGTACTCTACCAGAAGTATTCAATGGAATAGGCAGGTGAAATACTTAAGCATTTTGGTTACTAATCATGTCTTTTTCCAATACCAATAAGTGATTTAGGGTTGTCTTTTACCTTTGATCAGTGGAAGCACATTCAGTTTGTCTGACGTTGTCATTTGTCCAGGAAAACCTGGACATGATGTGGTTGATGTATCCTTAATTATCTCTGCTGGAAACTCGAATGTGAGCCCAGTTTCTAACATGCAGTTTTTAAGTTAAATAAAATAAGTCAAAGAAAGAAAACATTTTCTCACAGGCAAAATGAAACAGCAAAAGTCACCTTTCTCTTCCTTCCATTTAGCCTGCTCGGTGCTGCCCAGTAGTGCTATTTACCCGCAGTGTTTTCCTGGTAATGGTACAAGCATGTTGCATAGATATAATGGTCCAGGTGTGGATACTTTATCACTGATAAGTTCATGACCTCCTGGTAAAAAGCCCGTATAACACATAAAATTTTAAATGATCTTGGAGTCATTGTTGAAATGCTGCTTTCAAAAAATGCGTTTTATTATTTGGACACAGAAGTCATATTTGTTTATGTGTTTCCATAGTTTGAAGACCAAATTGTACTGGAGATTAAAAAGACCTATATCTCTATCTCTATCATCTCTATCTCTATCTCTATCTCTATCTCTATCTCTATCTCTACCTCTACCTCTATCTCTATCCTATCTCTATATCTTTGATAGATACATATATGCTTTGTGGATTTATTGAAAAGCTCTCTGAGATAGTCTCCTTTTTACTAAAATAAAAACTTAGTCTATTATAATTCCCACGCATATTATTCTGTTTTGTTTACAGGGCTTTGCACAACTGATTGGCTATTTTTCTTCTCAGAATTAAGGATCACTGGAGCTTGTGTAACAAAGACTTTGTTCTTCATAATTCATTTCCTGTTAGCTGATCATGCAATGAAGCATCATGATGTGGAAGCTATTACTTCCCAGAACTTACAACTTCATTGCTTGCACAAAGAGAAGAACAAAGATGAATCAGGAGTACAAAACATTTCCTAGGTAATGAGAAAGTAAATCAACTTACATTTCCTGCAAATTGATAAGTAGGAAGATTTTACTAATGAGTCTTATAACTCTGACAATGCAGTGTTTATTTGCAAGGTTTTCTTCTTATAAATACAATCATATAAGGTAATCACTTTATGCTGAGATTAGGTTCCAGGCAACTAAAACCCATACTGAATGACTTCCACCGGAATTAATGTAATTTATCTTGATATGCTGGTTTTGGGCCACATCTTAATAATTTTAAATCCAGTAACATTTTGGACAAGCTCATTAGTATTTGAAATGCTCTGTGTAGATTTACTTAAAAATGAATGAGTTATTCCGACCTTGAAAATGGCCATAATAACATTGATTTGAAATAGCAGAGATAGGATAGACTGCTTAACAAACCACTTTCATTTAAAGTGCTGCAAAGATCCTCAGCCAACCTTCACTCCCCTCTCATAAGGTACACAGGAAGCAGAAAGTGAAAGAATGCAGGATGGTGAAGACCTGAAAATTGTTCCCCTCACTGCCTCAGTCTTTCTCTGAGTTTATCATGTAGGAATAAAACATTAACTTTAATACTATTTTTCAAGTATCCAGCAAAACACAAAAATGGCAATGTGACCACTTAAATAAAATGGAAATAGTCCTTAGCAAAAACATAAAGTAAAAAGAAAACAGACAAAAATAAGATCTTAAAACACAAGTTCAACAAGAAGCAGAAAACATGTACAGTCTTTCAATAATCAATATAATTGTGTCAATACACTAATCTTTTTTTCCCGAGAAAGACCCAAGTTTAGATGTGTTTAGAGACAAATTATAAGTAGAGGTCATAGTTAACATTCAGATATTAGAAGAGTCATACTCACCATCTCATTTTATGGGTAGAGTACAATTCTGGTATCAAAACTAGACTGGGAAGGTAAAATAGAAAACACATTAAGGCAATATTTCTTGTTTTATTTTTAAGAGAAAAGCAACAAAAGGGAAAGAAACTACTCAAAAGGTAAGTCAGTATTATTCATGGCACAGATTCAACTATTCTATCAGCAGGTTAAATCTGCAAAGTATAAATTAGAATTCTATTTATGAAAGAAAAACACATGATTCTGTCAAAGATGCTAAAAAATAATTTAGTACAATTCCCATACATTACAAAATCCCTAAGCAAATTAGAAATAGAAGAATACTCCCTTAAACCATTGAAAGGATGTAACAAATCTACAGGGAAAGTGATCAGCAGAGAGAGGTATTAAGCATGCCCTCAGAAATCGGTTAAAACTGAAGACAAGACCCTCACAGTAGCAGAGTCATATAGAGAGGCAACTTTAGAAACACATACAAGGTAGACAAGTGTGTGAGTGAAGACTACACTCTAGAAGAGCACCTTGGGAGCTGGATCAGGTGCCGTCCAGCTGCAAGGAAGAAAAATGATGAATACACAAAACCAGCAGAGGAAAGACAGAATTCAGAAGAGCCTGAGTACTGATGTGATCTCCAAGAAGTCCTGCTCCCAGAGCAGAAGTCCCCAGGTGGACAGGAGGATTCAGATGGGCAATCAGAACTATGATCATAACTAGGATCAGGCATTCCTGACACAATTTGTCAATGACTATAGGTTCCTGGGGCACTACCAAAAAACCCAGAGATTTCCCACTTTTTCAGTAAGAGGAACTTGCCCTGCAATGGTGTAAAACAGATGTGAACAAAAGACAAATTATTTAGGATAGGCAGTGTAGGAGTAAGGATGGAGCCAATCAAAATGTTGGTGGGGAAAACACAGCAAGGAGCAAAGAGGACTAGAGAGGTGGCCAGGGGAGGGTCAGGGCTTGACCGTTACCCAGGTCGGTGCCGTAGGGGGCGAAGCAGCCTGGAAGCAAGACAGGAGCCCGCTTCACTCCTACACTCTCTTCCAGACTTCACGGAAGTGCATCCCACACATCAGCGTAAAGGAAGAGTTCTAGTGTAATCTCGGTACGACTGCATGATTTTTAAAAAGTAATGAAGTCAACATGAATAGATGTATATAGAAAATGAGTGCATGTCAAAAATGCATTCAGAAGAATCATACATGACATGCATGTATACACATATATGCTATATAAACTCATATATGTTAAAAACACAACTGTTTTATATATGCACATATGCGATCATATATATATATATATATATATATATATATATATATATATATATCTAGAGAGAGAGAGAACAAAAAATATATACACACTTCAGGAAAAGAAAAATGGTATGATGTTTTATCAACAGACACTGTTACCCTCATATGAGGGACCCTAGAGGTCATTATATATCACAGAAAACTCACCGCACTGCGGTCCTTAGAGGAGAAACTGGAAATGCAGGTGCAGCGGCCTCAGTGACTGAGGCCCCCCAGCAGCAGCTCACTGTGCTAATAATGTCTGGAAGCCACGGCACCACTCTGATGCCACCCGTAACTGCAGGAGCCGTAGATCACCTGTATTCTCTCACGATGTCTCAAATTAGTACGAAAATATTTATAGACGGGTTTTTTTTCCTGAAATATAGACAAAATTTAGGTAATCTCTGTCTCTGTCTCTCTCTCTCTGTCTCTCTGTATCTCTCCCCCATGCTCTCTCTCTCTCTACTAACTATCTATCTATCTATCTATCTATCTATCTATCTATATGGCACTGGGATATAATCATGCAATTTAGAAAAGATGACACAGGAACTTCCCACATGCACACAATATACTTTAAAACAAATTTATGAAAATAAAAATTATTGCGTTGCTTTGGTCCTCTGATAGTATGATTTTCATAAAGTTTTGAAGAAATAGAATTGATTACACTTTCTTCCAAAAACTTTTGTATTCATCTCTTGGGAATTTACTTATTTATTTGAATTTTACTTATTGGTTGATTTTGAACCTGGGCCCCCTTATTTCTCCCAAAGTTGTCCCAAATTCAGGCAATCTTGTTGCTTTAGCCCCTCTGCTAAATTAAGAATATAGTCTTAAGCAATATTTAAACAAATGTACTTAAGTGTAATTGTGTCCTAAAAGAACTTTATTTATAAAAAGCAGACAATGGGAGTTTCTCCATGGGGCAGTATGACACAAACCTAGCTTTCCAGTTTGTCCTGTGTAATTATAAAGAATTACAATGGAAATCATTTAACAGACAATCATGAAACACTAAATGTGGAAAAGTGAACTAGACAAGCACCAGCGGAAATGAAGGAATACCACAGAGAGTCCCTGAGTTCGCTCTCTTTGTCCCACACATCCTTGTGTGAGAACCAGGAGGAAGTTCAACTTTTGAAAGGCACCAGTTGTTCTCTCCCCGAGTGAGTTGGCTTGAGCATTTTTATCAACTCTAAAGTTCTAAAAGCTGTTCCTAGACTCTCTAGTCTGTTCTCTTAATTATTAAATTTTTCTGATAGCCAATACCACACAGTCTTGATTATTGGAGTTTTATCATAATCCTGTGAGTGAGGAGGTGTGGTTCTTCCAGCTTTGGTCTTCTCTTTCATGACAGTTTAGAATTTTCTAGATCCCTTGAATTCCCACAGAAATGCTTGACTCGGGTCTGTCAAGTTATACAAGAGATGATGGAGTTTGATAGGAAATGCACTGAATTTGCAAACCAATTTAGGGAATGTCATCATCTTAGTAATGTTAAGTCTTTCAGTGCATAAACATTACATGTCACCTGGTTTACTTAGATTTTTAATTTCTTTCAAATGCGTTTTGCAGTTTTGGAGTACAAGTCATATCCATCTTTTGCTGTGTTTACTTTTATTTTTTATGTTATTGTGAATTAAATTGTTTAGCTCCCTTTTTAGTTTTCTTATTTTTAACCTGTACATATAAGACAGAATTTTTAATGCTGATCTTAACTTGCTTATTAATTCTAATAGTGTTAATTTATGGATTCCATGGAATAGTTCATATGTGAAAGCTTACCACACACAAATGAAAACAGTTCTAACTCTTCCTTTGCAATATGGATGATTTTTATTTCATTCTTGTGTAATTTCCTTCAGAAGAATTTCCAGTAGAACGTTAAATGAAAATGCCAAGAGCGGCCACTGGTGTATTTTGATCACTTTTAAGGGAAGCTTTCACTTTTTACCTTTAAGTATGACATTAACCTGTAGGTTTTCCTTTGTCATCTTCTGTCATTAAGTTACCTTCTATTCCTAGTTTAATGAGTGTTTTTTTTTCTTTTTACTAAGAAGTTTGCATTATTTCTTGTTTCCTGCATGTGAAGCAATGTACAAAATAAAAAGGACTTTTCAGAGAAGCAAAAGAAAGACAGATGGCAGGTCAGATTGGCCTTGAAGCTTATAGTTTGCTGAACTCTGTCCTAGAAGTCTATTTACTTAGTGTTCACCTTTACATCTATTAACCATCTCCAATAAATGTTAATGTGTTGTGGAAGGTAACAAATTCAAGACTTTTGAAATACAGCATCATTTCTTTGTACCAAATGGGAAAAACTTTCTGTCAAAAAGAAAATATTCAAATGATTATATGAAGATATATGAAAATTTATCCCACTTTATTAGACACGAAAAATGCAAATTAAAAAACGCCCTGTGTCATGGCAGCATCATTTGCAGAATGAATGACGTTAAAAATGTTGCTGTGGATGTGGGCAGTGCCCACTCCGTGTGAGTGTAAAACAATGTCATGGCTTTGAGAAAAACAGGTTGGCAGAATCAGACAACTTCACACACATCCCGCTCTGTGTCCTGGCAATTCCAGCCCCTCGTGCATGGATGGGGGAGATGAGTAAACGTATCCACTGAAGGTGTGTACACTAGTTTTGTAATCGCCAAGACTGCACAGAACTAATTTCTTCTCAATGGAAGAATGAATAAGGAAGACCCAGCAATATACTGTGACGGTATCCTAGGAGGCATGAAAACATACCCCATGTTTAGTGTACATGTATGATGAATACATGTATGACATAAAGTTGTATGCATACGTATGGCAACATATGTATACATGACAGGCATAAGACATATTTAAATGGTATGAGCACTGTGCACCCTGAAAGATAACAGATATGAAAGAATTAATAGAACGTGTGTTCACTTATAGAACACTCCTGGGCAGGTGGACTATCGTGGCTATCTTTGAAGGGGTTGCTATTAGACAAAAAGAATGTAAGGTAATTTTATTATTGTGAAAATCTCTATCTATCTATCTATCTATCTATCTATCTATCTATCTATCTATCTACCTACCTATCTTTATTTGCAAGATATTCAAAGACAGGTAAACTGTGGAACTGTGATGGTTATCTTTGAAGAGGTTGTAACTGACATAAAAAGAATATAAAAGAAACTTTCGGTGCTATGAAAAAGTGTTGCGTGATGGCTTAACAGTTGTTTACTTGTGCACGTTATCAGGTTCACATTTGCACTTAGTGTTTGTGCACTGTGATTAATGTAAATGACACAGCAGTTGTCAAAAGATGGCATCAGTGGGTCAAGGGTTATGGGAAATATACTGAAAGTTTGTCACATTGACCAAATAATGAGGGGGACATATATGGGACTTTCTAGGAAAGGGGACCATTTGACACTGAAGTTTAAGTTATTAGCTCACTTATTCATTAATCTCTTACACAAATATTTATTTAGCACATACTCTGTGTCAAATAACTTCTCACTAGTCAATGTGAGTTTTTAAAGCAAATCATCTTTCTTGAAAAATCTCTAGTATTAGCTCTGTATTTGTTTGTTTTTTACAAAACCCACTCTAAAATCTTGACTGCATATTATCACTAAATACGACCTTCAATATTTTTCCTTTTAAAAATTCCCCAGTATCAAAGAATTCTTGTGCAAAACCACTCTAAAATGTTAGCCATAATATTTATCACTTTTACCAAATTTTAGTACTAAAGTAAAACTTATATTCCATGATCTGGATCCATACTCTTGATCTAAGAGGTACAGCAACATGATACCATCTACTTACAAACTGTTATTGTGTGGCTTCTTTTCACTTCAAACTAAATCCTTTCTCCTCATTTCCCTTTCTCTCCTATTACTTCTCTCTTAGTTTTGGTCTTTATTCAGTATTAATTTTTTTCCTGGTGCAGTGCCATTCATTTCCCCCCTCTTCCCGATGTCGTATCTTCTTCAGCTTCTCCTCTTCACTGTTCCATGGAAACTAGATCCCTCCCCCAGATATATGAGTTATAAAGGGCACCAAGAAACACAGACTCATGATTTCAGGGACTTTTCTTCTCATTTTACATTTTATATTGTCATTTGTATTATACAATTATTATAAACTGCTTAAAACATAAGATCTACTTAGCAGTAAGTGACAGAACCATTCCTTTTAGTTTTTTTAATTCAGTAGTGTTTTCCCCTTTTGGTTATTTTATATCATTCATCTTTATATATTTCAGAAGAGAAGACAAAATATATGATTCATCTCTAGTCTGAAAGCCTTGTTTGAATGACACTTTATTTACATTAGCATTCCTAATTACTTAATGACCAATCTGATATGGTTCATTGCTAGTAAGTGTAGAAACATGTTGTTGGAAATATGTACTTTAATTAGTATACTCCTAAAAACATGTCCCTCATGACCATTGGATGTAATCATTATTTTATGTATTTAACTGTGAAATTCATATTTACTCAGCAGGCTAGAGAAGGGCGTTTTCATTCTCAAAGCTGTCTAGCAGAGCACAGTTAGGCTTTTCAAGGCACCTGCAAAATCTTTAAAAAGCAGATTATTTTTAACAAATAGCCACCACTCTTAATCAAGTACTTATTAGATCAAATCCTAACATCATATTTATATGGCAGTAAAAGGAATAGGTGTATAAAGAAACTCGATGCAATTCTTTCCTTAACATAGGCATAGCAAGTCATGTTCTTCCAAGTCACTGACATTATTTACGTATCTTTACTCTTGATCAATGATTTTCAAAATGATATCATTTCAAAGGTACCTGGTGATTTCTAATCTTCCTTGTACTAGGGAGGAAATTTATTTTATTCTCTAACTTACAAATTAGATACACTTTACTCCTAAGCTTATAATGTACAAAAATCTAAACTTCTGCATTGGACTGGGTAGAGAAGAACAATGGTTCTGTTTCCAAATAGATTGTTTATCTAGTGGTTAAGTTTTCCATGAAGCTTTCTTCGCACTTGACTTCTGAGAGGAACTGTATTTTTTAACATGGAGGAGTCTCTTATTATAGTTGAAATATTCAATGAAAGTGATTTGCCAGGGTTTTGACAACCAGTAAGGGAGATCACACTGGAATTATGAACACAGTTTAGAAATTCCTAGCATACCTTCACATACTTCTCACTGATCAGTCATGGTCCATGGTTTTGGTAGAATGTGAGTCATACCTTCCTCAAAATAGATGTCTCCCAGCTCCTCCATTTGCTTTATGCACGGCATGAGTCAGCAACTCAGCAGTTGACCCTAGAATCTCTCCAGTTCTCAGAAAGATGTCTCTCACACACTCTGTGCACCAGCTACTTCAGCAACATACAACGTCCTTCTGACTGTGTCCCATCTGAGGTTTTAATTTCTCTCTCAATAACAATAGCAATTTGACATTGTCAATGGTGTGGCATCCATTATCCTAGAACAATTATTATTTTTAGGCTTTTCTAAGTGACAGATATATATGTATATATAATATATATATATAAAATATATATTTTTTTAAAGGAGTAAAACAGAATAGTAAAATGAAGCAAAAGAGTAATAGAACTGTAGGAAATCCACAATCGTTACTATATTGCATATTGTTATCCTCTAAATAGTTACCCAGACCACCTACTCCAGGCCTGCAAAGTCAATCAAACGACATAAATGCCAGGTTGCTTCCCCACTTGAGTTCCTTCAGGTATTATCACCACAGCCCGTGTCCCATCTGCTTGCTTACGGGTGGGAGGCGGACGGGAGGTGCAGGCGGCTTCCTTGCCGCTCCTCCCCAGGCCTAGTAGGGCCCCGCCGGCCCCCGGGATGGGGTGGGGGCCACGTTACTTCTTTGCCATTTCTCCCTGGCTCACAGCGGGTGGGGCCCGCATTGCTGGTTTTGCCAGTCCGGCAGGCCCACCACTCCTGGTTTTCCTATGTTTGCTGAATTCCTGAATGATCTCTCTCCATGGTCTTCAAGACTCAGTTCAGATCCTTCCTGTGTCCATGGCACCCACCTCCCTCCTCCTCCTCTTCCTCGTGTGGCTGTATTCCAGGGTCTGGACACCAAAGCTTGGAGGTTCCTCCTCTGCTGCTCACCACTCTGCCATGTTCCTGGAAGTCACAGTGCAATATATTAACATGTTCAAAATTGTTATTCCATAAAGCCACGTATTGAATTAGACATCATTATCATTATTATTCCTATCTTACCAAAACATTTAGTATGTTTGTACCATGTCACTGGGCAATATGTTTAAATACTTTGCTGTTAGTGTCTTATTACCATTTAATAATCTTATTATTATTTCAATAGAGTCAAAAATTAATGAGCCATGTAATTTCCTCCAATTCACAAAATTAATCAATTTTGGAGATGAAATTCAACCATAAGACATCAGACTTCATAGTAAATGAGCAACAATAGCAGTAATAATAATAGAAATAAATGACATTTACCAGGTACTCATTAGCTACTAGACACACAGCTAAGTGCCCTGCATGGATCAATTATTTTACCCTTAGTTAACTCTATATAAGTGGAATTATAATTATCCTCATTTTATCTATACAGAGATTGAGGCTCCAAGATGATCGGCAACTTGCTCCAAATCATACAAAATGAGAAGGCTTTGCTAGTGACTTGGGGCTTAGCTCAAAATCTATGCTCATAGATTCTACAACAAGGACCTGGAGGTTGTCTGACTCTAAATGTAGTCTTCTTTGTATGGCTACATATCAGGGACGATATAGAGTAGCTCCCTAGTGGTACCCAACCAGAAAGTCATTATCTACACAGGTATATGAGCTTGTTTATGAACAAAGCCATTTACAAGGTGTGATAGAACCATACTGAGAACGTTTAAATAAAAAAAAATCACAGCAAAAGACACATTTCCATTAACCATCCTCAAAATACTTGTTTTGGACACACTCATCTCATCATCCCTTCCTCTTTTTGCAGCAGTTCTAGAAATCCTCTTTGTGAGACTCTTTATGGTGGGGCTGTCCTGGCTTCTGAGATGTCCTGAATTGATTCAAAACCTTTACCTTTCATGGTCATTTTGACTTTGAGGAAGAGCCAGAAGTCACAGGGTGCCAGATCCGGTGAAAATAGTGGATACAGATTCATCATAATGTTTGTGTGAGCCTGCCTCTCCACTGGGTGACACTTGGCACCAGCATCATGGTATTTTTGATCATATCTTACAAAGACACAAAGCAGGACTTCCAGGACTGCTTCAGAAATTGGCAAGAATGATGGGATGTGTTCAAAGTGTGGTGGACTCTTTGAGGGGATTCATGATGAATTTTATTGTAATTTTTTAAAAAATTAAATGTTCACTGTATATTTTGATCACATCTCATGTGTATCTTACAGGATTCTTAACTGTATGTAACAGAAGCTGGTTTAACATTAATCTGAGCTCAATAATATTTTATTGAAAGGATAAAGAGGAAAAGATGAACACATATTAAGCATACAATTACATAAAACACAGGGCAGGCATCAGAAACCAGCTGATGAAGATGCTGCCACCGGTCATACCCATACCAGGAACTGCTGCCATGAAAAAACAATGGCAAGCACAAGGCGGAAAGCTCTAAGCAGGAGTGTGTCAGTGGCTGAGATGAGTCTACTGAGTGAATTTTACTTTTCAATGTTTGGAGAGAGAGAGTACCTGACCCTCCTCCTCCTCCTGCAGAGCATTCTAATCAGTTTGGGGAGAAGTGTTGAGTATCTAAAGGATGGACTCATTTTACACTACTAAATATTTGGTTTATTCACAGGTGACATTTTCAGCACGCATGTGCTGCATACCTAATTCACTATATATCACAAAACTGAATGCTTACATATTACGTATTTATCTATATTTTGATTTTTGGATGACTTTAAATATTATTACATTTTGAATTTCAGTGTTTACTTGATTGTTGCTTTCATACAGAAAAAAAAAGATTTTATGTTTGTCTTATATCCTGTCAATTTAATGAACTCAATTGCTTGTCCTAGGGAGACTTTTGTGAAGTCCTTGAGACTCACAAGGCATCATTGCATGCGTGAATAAGGACAATATTATTTCCTTCTAATTTGCATGTCTTTTATATCCTATTCTTGCTTCTGTGTAGGCTGGAGCGTCTACCATTACGTTGAATAAATGTAGAGAGAGTAGATGTCCTGGCCATGTGATTAAACTTAAGAGTACAGCACCCAGTGTGGCAGAGTTTAAAGTAATATTTGTCTGATTAACAGTAATAACCATAATGTTGGTTGTATAGATGCTGGTGATTGAGCACACTAGCACTATTCCTGTTTTCCTGAGGGTTTACATCAGCAATCAGGCTTAATTTTGCCAGTCTTCCAGAACCACGGTGGCCCACACCTGTAATCCCAGCATCCAGGAGGCCGGAACAGAAGGATTGCGGTGAGTCTGCAGCATATGTATTTGATTGGTCACTGAAGCATGTAATTGTGAACTTTAAAAAATCTTCAGGACAAAATCTAAATACTTACGGTGCCTTTTTGGTGCATGTATTGCCTTTTTTAGTTTACTCTGAGGGAAATGTACCCTCTTCTTCTTAGTTCTTTGCATGAGACGTGATTTTCTTATTATCAGATCCCGGATTGGAATATGTGTAACTGGTCCCAAGCTGTCAGGCAGAGGTAGAAATCCAGGGTCTCCTTCAGCCTTTGTGACTCTCAGGATGGGGTGGCCCCTTGTGACTGCTGGCAGGAGTGGGCTTTGCAGATCCATGTGTGATCTCGGAGAACGGCATGAGGCGTCATAACAGCTGGCGGCGATGACAGTGCGCACCTCCCTCCACCCAGTTCTCTCTGACACTGTGTATGTGTCCATCTGTCTGGGCATCAGGTTTTGTCTGCATGCTTGGTTGGGGCACGGAGGTCTAAAATCTTTCTGTCTCACAAGACTGTGCCCTCCTTGAGCTTCATTGAGACAGCGCAGATTCTGTTTTTAAGATTTTTATGTCCTTGATGCCTGTGCCTTTACAGCTCCTTCAGTTCACAGTTTATATATACGAGACGAGAAGTCAGTGTCTCCTCTGGTGCTGACATCGCCAGCGACGAGGCTCTCTTCCCTTCTGCCTCCCTCCATGCCATCTTATGCTTATTCTACATACAACATACTGGATTTTTAACGTGCTAGCCAGAGACAAGAGGGAAGAATAGTTCTACTCTTTGTTTCTGGAAGTAAACTTCCTTTTTGCGCAATGCTTATTGGCTTATTTGTTGTTAAGGCCTGAATTGTTCTTCCCTTTCCTTCCAAACTGGCCATCAGACTAATAAATAAAATAATTAATTAATAAGATAATCATTCCCTTACTGAATTTCTTTCTCTTCTTTATTGAAAATGAATTGATCATGCAAGTGTAAGTTTATTTCTATATTGTGCAGTATACTTCATTCAAATATAAATATACATATACATGTCAATCTTCCTAAAGTTTCAAATTATGTTTATTGCCATATCTATAGAGTAAGTCTTAAAATTAGATGTGAAACCTTCAAACTTTTTCTGCTTTTTGACTATTCTACATCATTTCTTTTCTATATATATTTAGAGACACCTGAAGACAGTTGCTACAAGACCTGCTGGTGTTTTGATTGGAATTGAGTTGAATCAATATATCAATTTGAGTAGGATGGAAATTCTTTTACCATAGTGCATCTCCAAATCCAGTATAATGGAATATATTTACATGCATTTGAGCCATTTTTAGTTTCTCTCAGCAATATTTTGTAATTTATATTAGTTCTTCCACATCTGTTTTTCAAGTACTACGTAATGTCTGAAGCTACCGTCAATGGCCTTTTATTCAGTTTTTGGTTGTCGCTGCTACAGGTAAATGCAATTGATCCACAAATTTTGATAGCTTGCAAGATATCTGCACTCACTTATTTGTCCTAGTAGCATTTTTGTTAATTCCTTTATGTTGTCTACATAGATAATAATAAAGCTGTGAAGAAACTTAGTGTCATTTCTTTCCAGTTGGCATGCTTTTAATTTTTTGTCTTAGTATAAAAATGAGGACCCCCACCCCTCACCCCCTGAACTCCATGGAATAGAAACAGAGAAACTGGCTATAAACACCTTGTTCCTGATCATAGAAAGATAGCAGGTATTATTTCTTAATTAGATTTGCTATGAAGTATATGTATTTTTTTTTATTTCCTTTATAAGTTTGAAGAACTTCCCATATCTTATTTGTTTGCTGAGAGTTTTGTCATTGATGGTAAAGACATTAAAGCATTTATTCTGTTAATATAGTGATCATACTGGTTAATTTTTAAAGAATAAATTACTGTCATGCTTCTGGGATAAATCCCTTTCAGGAGATACTTTACTGTTGAATCAAATTTACCAACTTCTGTTGAGAATTTTTACATCTGTTTATGAGGAAAATTTGTCTCTAGTTTTCTTTCTTTGTAATATGTATTTCTGTCTTAATTAGCAGGGTAAAGTTGGTCTCAAAAAATGAGTTGAGAATTACTCCTCCTCTTGAATACACTGGAATCAATTGTTTAGATTTGGTTTCAATTCTTCCTCAAATGTTTTATACAATTCATCAATGAAGGCATCTTGTCTTATAGCTTTCTTTGTAGAGTTTTTAAGCTATAGAGTATATGTTTTTTAAATACTAATCATTCTCTAAACTTTATTTATTAAAATTTTTATTAGTATGTTTACTATTCATAATAAATGTATTTACCATGGTCTATTGGCACACACATGAATATATCGTATATGTCTATATATAGCATCTTGCTTCTTTTTACTTTTATTTGTTTCATCAATTTCTCATTCATGGATTATTAATATGTTTCTCATAATTTTCCTATATTATCTGTATTGTCAAGTTCACTGGCATAAAACTGTTTGCAATTTCCTGCTAACAATCCTTTTATTTCTACTATAATGACTAAATAACCCCATTCTCATTTTGGTAGAGGCAATTTATGTATTCTCTTTTTCTCCTTTATCAGTGTGGCTAGGGCTTTACCAATGTTTTATTTTTCAGAAGCTTTTGTGTACAATGACTTGCCTTATTAGTTTTCTGTATCTATTTTAGTTCTCTATGTTCTTGTTTTTATTATTGATGTACTTTTTCTTGATTTCTCTTTCCTTTCTAATATCTGAAGGTATAAAATGTAACACTTTTGAAGCTTTTCTTCTTTGTTAAAGTAGGTCATTAGTAATTTAATATTAGCTCTAATCATTATTTTAGCTTTATCTCACACATTTTGATATGCTATTTTGAAATTCTCATTCAGTTCTGAACACTTGTAATTTCATGTCTGATGTCTTCTTTTGAACCCTGGGTTGTTTAGAAATTTCTTTTGATTCCAAATAGTTGGATATTTTTCAGTCACCCATCTCTTTTGTATGAGAATTCAGTTAGCAAACTTATTTTAAATTCACTGTGGTCTGACAACATACTTTGTACCGCTTGAGTCATTTGAAACTTACAGCGAATTGCTTTATGAACTTAAATATGGTCTGTCCTGATAAAGGTTTTGTCTGCATAGGGAAAGAGTGTATTCTGTCTTAATGTGTAGAAATTTGTATTCTTTAGGTACTGGGTCAATAAAGTGATAGAACTGTTCACAGTTTCTATTTCTTACTGACATTTGACTTACTTGTTTTGCCAGTTGCTGAGGAACCAATATGAAAATTTCTAACTCTAATTTTGGTTTTCCCATTTGTTTTTGCATTTTTTGTTTGTTCTTAAGTCTCCTGTTAGGAATACAGGCATTTAAGAACTGATGAATTTATCCCTTTGTCTTCATGAAATGGCTATATTCTTGGGAACATTCTTTGTGCCAACATCTACTTATGTAATATGAATAAAACCATTTACCTACTGTTATACACTGTAGAACTTTCTCTGAAATCGTGGATTGTCTTTTCCTATGCTTTCACATAGAATATTTGTCTCCTTATTTTCAAGTGAGCTTCTACCTAGCATTGTGTTTGATTTTGCACTGAACACTTAGATCATTTGAATGTACTATGATGATTTATATATCAAGTTTCTACTTTTTCATTTATTTCTCTTCTACTACTTTTTTCTGACCTATTATGTACTAAATGAGCATTTATCTCCTCTTTTTTATGAAATTTTGTAAAAAGTAGTAAAGAATTTTAAATAAATCACATACTAGTCCACCACCTAGTGATGTGTATGATAAGCTTTTGTGAGTCTTACTATTATTGTCTTTTTGGTGATTGTTTCTAGGATCTTTCTTTAGGTTTTTGTCATTAACTTTATATTGGTTCTAAACAATTCAAGTATAGTATGTCATTCTGTAGTTCTTTCTCTATTTCTTGCATTTTAGTTGGCTAAGACTGAGTATTTCCTTCTTGTACATCAAGAAGCTATGTGTTTATATTTTTACCAAATTATTAATACTTTTGGCTATTGCTTCCTCAAATACTTTCCTGCCCCTTCTCTCCCTTTTTTCCCTTCAGGAAACTTTAATAATATTTATTTATATCAGTTTAAGTTGTACTGGAGCTTACCAAAAGTTGTGCTGGAGTCTGTTTTCTCTTTACTTTTAGGTAATTTCTATAGATAAAATTTAATTTCAAAAATATCCTCTTTTGTCATATCTAATATAGTTTTAATGATATTTTTATTTTAGATATTGTAAATTTCACTTCCAAGGTTCTACTTGGTTCTTCCTATTTATACCTCACATTGCTTCTGACCATATCATCTTCCTTCTTTCCTTAATACATATTATGCCAATGCAGCACATCTGTATAAATTCTGTATTTTATGCCCATGATAATGTATATATTTTATAGCTTTCAGCCTTTTATATAGTTTATATTTTTTCATGAAACAGTAGGTAGAGTGAATTGTCTAAAGCTAGTTACTGATACATTTTGTTCCTTTAAGTATTTTTGATTTTTAGTTTTGGAACATTGTTCTAGAACATGGAAGGAAACCCTGATTATTTTGAGATGTGCTTGCAAACTTTGTTAGACAGGAGTAGAAAAACCTTTAGCCTGAGATGATTTTTGCTCCTCTTTTGAGGCAGTACACTTCTGTATGCCCAGGGGTCTTGATTCCAAGTAAAAGGCTATGGGACAGATTTTACTAAAGTGTAATATTTTTCTTTCTCGGTATGCCATGAATTAGGTGAGACTGTCATTCTCTTTACCCAAGTGGAGCAGCAGTCTTGACATCTTAAAATTACTTGCCTAAAATCACAGCATTCAGGAGTCAAAATTCAGATCCTAAAGCAAGAAACTTTGAGATGCAGTGATACAGAGATTAATTTGTGTTGACACAAAGTTGCTTTATTCACTGCAGTAAACAGTTTCTCCAAAGGATGTCACTTAATTTATGTCGCTTCCCTTTGCAAAGAATGTCCTTTCAAGTATCTTCATCTCAGGAATTCCTGCTAATCTTTCTAAACATTTTTTCCTGATTTACTATGGGATTCACCTTCAAGTTCCATTCCATTTAGCTGCCTCTAAAGTTCATGGTAGGCACAGGACTTACCATTTTTAGGTAACATCCATTTCAGTCTCTTCTTGCCAGATTCTGAGCTTCTGTATAACAGGATTTCTTAGATGCATTTATTAATAGACCAACTCCTAACATAATAAACAAACAGAAAGGACCAAATAAGTATTTTTCATTGATTGAATAATTATCTGAGAAGCTGGTTGTATATGAAAGAATACACTGAGTTTCTTGTTTCACAAAAGTTTTAAAACAGATAATGGAGTCAGTTTTATTTGCTGTAAAAATCACTGAGTACAAGGAAGTTTTGATCCTAAAAAGTGGAATTAATAGTCATGATAGAATTGAAAGGAACTTAACATGCCTGTGTTCTACTCATTCACTGTTTCCTTTCTGTTTTCCTGAGTTGAGAACAGGTAATTACTCAAAACATGGTCCTAAGGATATTTTGCAGTTGTGTAGAATGAAATGAAAGATTATATTAAAATTCCTCCCGATGTCATGCGCAAGCCTGCTTTAGTCTAAGTGACATTTATCCATACAGCCAAGGTTAGGAAAAACAAAGCTGTTAAGTTGTGCTCTAATTAATTTCCAATTTCTGAGCAATCTAGAATCCTTTTTCCAAACTACTTGCATTATTTTTTTGTTAATTTTAGAATGGATTGAAAAATTATTTTCCCTCCCAGAATTTAAAAGTTTACTTCTTGAAATTGATTTCCCATACACGTTGAATAGGTTTTTCATAGGGTGAAGGTCTGAACTTGATTCTCAGTTTACTTGCTTTAAAACCCCGAGATAGCTTCCATTTACACAGCGACCTCCCCAAGTGATGCGTCTCCGGATGACTCTCACAGGCTGTCAGCCCCCTTTAGCTTTTGCTCAGTAATAGAAAAGCTATCCTGAGGGCAACGTAGGAACAAATTACAGCTGAAGGGTTTACCACTTAAGGGTCATGTGTACAGTTGCTTAGATTTATAATTATGACACCAACTCTGAATATTGACAAAATATTTGAGTGAAAGTGTGATGTGAGCAAAAAGAGGCATTTTCAAGTTTGCTTTCTAAAGTCTTTAAGGAGTCATTTCAGGGCTTCTGGTGACACTTGGCTGTCATGTTTTACCCATTTTGGCTTCTTACTTTGCTCCTCTACTTTGGATGTAATATATCATTTGACCTGGTGCATCACAGCTTAGATAGGAACAACTGTGCTAAGTGCTTTTGCAAACAGATGTGAGAATATTTGCAAGATCTGTTGGAAATGCTGTTGGTTGCATCCAGGAACCCTATGGGACAATGCCTGTATTTGTCTTTTACCCTGTTCCTGAACACAACCTCCATGGTGTTCGGCATTTAGTCTCCACTACCTGGAAAAGGGAGTCTGGAGCCAAATAAGGAGGGGCGGTGATGGAGGAGAAGAAAACACTGGTCCACAGTCAACCACATTTAAGCATTTCTGTAAGAGAGATGAACTTTTCATTACTTTGAACTTTCTTTCTCTTGCAGGCAAACCTCATTGTAGCTAATACAGTTTTAATGGCCATAATCATTACAGAACAGAGGTAAGAGTCTCAGACAGAAATCACACCCACTAAACATTCTCAAAATAATTTGAAAGAACAAAACCTTATCATCGTCTCTTGACAACTTACTCATTCACAGAGGATTTATTCACCCTTGTGTTTTCAGTCTTTCACAAGAAATAGTATTTACATTACCAAAATGTTAAGAAAGAAGGGAGGTATTTCAATGAAAAAATTGACTTTAATCCTGAAGTAATAGTGACTGGAAATAATGATTAATTACCTAACATCTAAAGTGTAGTAAAATTATTATATAATATGTATGTGAAGAGTGTAAAATAAATTATTCATAAATATTGGTACAGGAATTATAAATTAATTAGGAATCATAGATCACTCAGAGCGAAGTGTTTAATAAGTCCTATCATTCTTACTTGTTGAGTAATTTTCTAACAACTTTCAAAATATGCATTATATAATTCTTTAGTGATTCTGTAGAAATTATATGGTAATGTACTAGCCTTTAAGAAATTGCCATTAATTTCAGCCAATCCATTCCTCCTTGGTGTACTCTGAAACAATGTCAAGTTGCGAATTACATGCTGACAGGTTGCACACACACACACACACAGGTAGTGAATATGAAATTTAACTCCATAACAGTAATGAGAGCAACAGAAACCACTGAAAAATGCTCATATGTGCTATGATAAAACAGAGTGTGCAACTCTCAGACCCTCAGTTTTCCTAGTTATGAAGTTTAATTAGTGTCCCTGGAATGAGGCAACTTCCTAATGATTTGATGCTTTCTATTTGCTAGTAACTTGTTGAGGATTTTATATCTATGCTCATTAAAGAGAGATAGACCTATAGTTTTCTCTCTCTCTTTTTTTTTTTTTTTTGTTAAATACTTAAATGCTAGCTTCCAAGAGTGAGTTTAGTGCTGCCCTACCTTTTTTAGTTCAAGGAATACTTTGAGGAAAATTTGCATTAGATCTTCCCTAAGTTCTGGTAGAATTCATTAGTGAATTCACCAGATCCTGGGCTTTTGTTAGTTGATTTGAGGTGTTTTTTACTATTTCATTGCCTCCTTTGATCTACTCAGGAGTTTTACAGCTTCTTTGGTAATTCATATGTATCTAGAAAGTTTTCTTTTTTCTAGGCTCTGCAATTTTTTGAAATATAAGTTTTCATACTAACTGGTGAAAACATGAAAGCATTTTCTCTAAAATCAAGAATAAGTGTTCCAGCCGGGCATGGTGGCGCACGCCTTTAATCCCAACACTCGGGAGGCTAAGGTAGATGGAGCATTGTGAGTTCGAGGCCCGCTTGGGCTACAACGTGAGTGCAAGCCTGGCCTGAGCTACATAGTGCACCCCTGCCTCAAAAAACCAGGACTGGGAGTTTGGCTCAGTGGCTTAAGCGCCTGACCTGGCAGGCGTGAGGCTGTGAGTTCGATCTCCGGTGCCGCAAAAAAAAAAAAAAAAAAAAAAAAAAAAAAAAAAAAAAAAAAAAAAAAAAAAAAAAAAAAAAAAAAAAAAGAATAAGTGTTCCACAGTCACTACTTTTGTTCAACAAAATATATGAAATTTTAGCCAAAAAATCAGTCAAGGGAAAGAAAAGAAAAGGAATACAAATAGGAAAAGAATGAGTCAAACTCGTTTTATTTGCTTTTGATATGATCTTTTATACAGAAGATCCAAAAACTTCCACTAGAAGACTCTTAGATCTAGGAAACAAATTCAGGAGAGTAGAAGGATACAAAGTGAATCTGCAAAAAAAAAAAAAGAAAAAAAATCACTAGTATTCCTGTACCCCAGAAATGAAATTACTAAGAAAGAAATCAAGAAAATGCTCCTATTCAAGGTTCCTTCAAATGAAATACTTAAGAATTAAACTAACAAATGAAATGAAGTGCCTCTATAATGATATAGTACTTAAAAAAAATTGAAGAGGACATTAGAAAATGGGATGGTGTCCTCAGTTACCAAATATGCAGAACCAATATTGTCAAATGATCATATTACCAAAATAATATATAGATCTGATACAATCCTAATAAAAATACCAACAATATTCTTCACAGAACTGTGAAAAACAATCCCAAAATTTATATGGTACCAGACCAGACCCAGAATAGTCAAACTAATTCTAAGCAACTGGAGAAAAGCAAGAGGCATTATAGTCCCAGATTCCAAGTTATATTACAAAGGTGTAGTGACAAAAGCAGCATGGCACTTGCACGAAACAGATATATGATCAATAGAACTAATCAAGGATACAAAACTGCCCCAAGCACATTCAGACATTAGATCTTTGACAAAGGGACCAAAAATAGACAGTGGAGAAAATAAACCCTTTTTAGCAAATGGTGCTGGGAAAACTGGTTATCCATATGCAGAAGAATTAATCTAGAATTTTTGTCTTTCACCCTGGGCTGAATTAAAACAAAAGAAGGATCAAAGACCTATCTATTCATATAGAGACCCTGTATCTGCTGGAACAGTATTGAGGAAAACAATATTCTTAAAGACATAGGCATTGGTGTTTTTCTTCATGTAGTCTTTGAATTTTGGGGCTATATACAGACTTAAGAATATAATTTACATTAAATAACATTATCCTTTATAATAATAAATTTGCCCCTAAATAGATTTCAATCTGCTCATGGACAATTAGTAAACTATTGTCTCTTTTTTTCTTTAATTGAAGACAAATAAGCACCAAGGAAAGGGAGAGGTAGGTGAAGGTTAGCATAGAACAAGCATTTCCCAGAACTGAACGAAAGCTAAAATTCTGCTCACTGTACATAACAAAGTCTTAGGGAATTATGGCTATTATCCCCTTTATCTATATACAAAAACCCACGTAGCATATTTCATATCAATCCTTTTGTGAGTAAAGAGCTCATTCAGAGTTTCATAAGGTCTTTGATCCCTTTTGAGCTGATTTTGTACAGAGGGAGAAATAAGAGTCAAGTTTCACTGTTTTTCGCATGGATGTGGCATTTTCCTAGCACCAGTTGTTGAAGATACGACTTCCCCTCCCTTCCTTTCCCTACCCTTCCTTTTCCTTTTTTTATTTTTTTCCTATGATGGTTATCATGAATGAGATTCTTTTCTTGATTTCTTTTTCAGAGAATGTCTCACTGGTATATAAAAAAGCTACTGGTTGACTTTGTATCCGGCTACTTCACCAAATTCATTTATGAGTTCTAATGTGTTTGGGTGCATTCTTATAGTATTGTGGGGTATACAATCATGTCATCTGCAAATGAACATTTGAATTTCCTCCATTCCTATTTATACTCCTTTTATTTTTTTCTCTTGCCTAATTGCTTTAGTTAAAATTTCTATGATCCTTTTGTACCTAACTTACAGAGGGATTGTGTCCAAAAGTGATACTAAATTTTATCAAATGCTTTCTCTTTTGCATTTATTGAGATGATCATCTGACATTTACCCTTGATTCTAACTATGTGACATATTACACTTATTGATTTTTCTTCTGCCTTTCTGTTAAAGGACACTGGTGATTTCCTTTGACCACCCATACCCTTAATTTAGGTGATAACATTCTTGTTGCAGTCAGAGGTTACAGGGAGAACAATTGCATAAAGGACACAAGATTTGTAATACTGTTTTATAATATTCACTCAGAGTTAAACACAAGAAAGTGCAGGAAAATCTGTCCACAACACTAAGACCCAGGATATTTAGCAGAGCACCTGAATCCCACAGCAATGTCCTGCAAGAGTCCAGCTGAAGACCCAAAATGCATGACAATGCCTCCCACAAATCCTACTGGAAATCTAAGAGCCCACAATAAGGACTCACGCCAGTATATTTTATGATTCTGTGCTGGGAAGGCCAAAGGTCAGCGGTGGAACTAGGAAGTCTATGCCAGTGGAGTGAAGGAGCGGTGCAGTGGATTGAGGGTTCTACATGGGAGCTTAGAAGTCACACACAAAACAAGAAATGGGGATGCCCTGAAGAGCACCACAGCCATCCTCAGCGTCAACGAGGTCCTGCACTCCTCCGACAATGAGAACTGTCGAGCACAGGTCAGGAAGCCCAGCGTGACAAGCTTCTCCAGCACACATCTTCCCCTCCAGAGTCAGGAAGCGATGCATAATGTGAGGAGCAGGGCTCCCACAACGTGAACCACAGCCACTCTCATTGATGAGGTCCCGAGCTCCTCTGATGATAGTGGCCGAATCCATATTAGGGAAGTCAGAACGACAAGCTCCTCTGAAAGAACTATCAGCTCGAACAGCAACTCCTGAAAGAACACACAATGCCTCGCTCTTCTTCTCCACATCTCTATTTATGCTGCTAACTTTCTTTAGGTGGGCCATCACTCTACTCAACACCATGCTGATGTAATTCAGCTGGTGCTAAATTGACCGCCAGTTTTTAATCCATAACAATTCTCTTGCTTTGCACCATGGGGGTCCCTTAAATGCTTGTGTTTGAAGCTTCCTGCGATGCTCCCAGGAGGTGGTGCAACCTCTAGGGCATGAGTTTTAAGGGAAGAAACGAGACAGTGTGCCACACCCTTGAAGGGGACGTGGCCGTCCTCTCTGCCTCTTTCTGCATATTTTAATCAGCCTTTCCTTGGAGTTTTAAAGAATTTCATATTGATTATTATGCAGCTGCTCATGAGAGTCTAAAACTTTATACCACAGAGACCTTGAGAACTGTAAGGGGTTGAGGTGGACTGCTGCCTGAGGAAGGTGTAGAAATTTTACCTGCACACAACTCCTAAATGTTGCCCATTTCCAAGTCCACTCGCAGTCTGAGTTTTAGTTCTTCACTATCACAAAATTTCCAGTCCTATAGCTGAAGCTTCATCTCGTTAATATTACAACCCGACAGGCCACCCGTGGAAGGATGGGCAATGGTGAAGGGTTGGATGAACCCAGTAGTGTCAGGATGACTGCGCTGCACCTTCCAGTTGGTGCAAAAGGACTGAGATTGCAGATGAAGTGTGAGAAAGGGTCAGGGAGAAAGCCACATGGCTTCAAAGTGCAAGATGGAAGTGTGCAGCAAGGAAACTGGATTACGAGCTGCTCATAGCAAGTGGCAGTGTACTTTTTGGTTCATTAGCCTGCTCATCGTTTGTGATGCTAGCATCGGTTCCCATGGTGGACTGCACAGGGAAAGAGCTCATGTCTAGGCTTCAACCGTGCCCGTACTAGTGCAGAGCTTTCACAACCATAGAAGTGGTAAAACAGATCAGTAGAAGAGTACTCAGACACACATGCCTATCGCTAAAATTTCACACTTCTGTAAAGTGACAGATGTGACTATAATGGACAATTGGGGATGACTTGGAATGGTGCCCCTGAGAAATTCAAGTTTTAGTATTCTAGGGTGCAGGATGTTGGAGGGGTAGGGTTAGCCTGAGTGTGGAGCGATATGCTAGTCAGCCTTCCATTACTGTAGCAAATAACCGAGATGGTCAGTTTAAATAGAAGTGAGGTTTATGTGACTCATGGTTTTGGAAGTTTCAGCATATGGCTAATTCAGTTTGTAGTTTTGGTTTCTGGCAGTGTGATATACCATGGGGTTAGCTTGTGGCCACATTTCATATTCCTGTTCCTACCAGGAAAATCTGATATTCATTTATAAGTGATGGGAAAATTGAATATGTATAGATAGAATTATATTTGCAAGGTGTCAAATACATACAGTTTTGTGTATTTGTAAACATGGACACAGATACAGATTTGTTTAGAATGTGTATGTGGATATTACATTGCCTCCGTAAGTACTACAGAAGATGCTTGCATGAACATGCGTATAAAGGTTTGCATTTTATTGATGTTTGTATTCATAGACACATGCACTAATACATAGAGTAAAACCTAGTAATGGGTTTATGGTATATTTCTCTTTATCTCTGTTCAGCAGATAATTATCACTCACTTATGTTTTATTAAGCAACAATAACCTAATGATATACCCCAACACATTTCCATGTTGTTTAGTTATTTTATCGTCTCGGTAAAGTTGCATTCTTATTTCAGATAAATCCATAAAATAAAAGCTATTGATAAATGTAATAGAAGTAATATATGTTGCTGTCAACAAAATTAAATTTTATTCTATCAAATCTTGTATACCTCTGACATAGCTCTAATGACCACTGGCAGTGATCAAATATTTATTACAAATAGAAGCTCTAACTTCAAGTGCTTTAAAGGCAAATTCACTTTGTTTAGAAAAATATAATTAATAATTTTTAAAATGTGCACAAAAACAAAGACTGAGACATAAAGTTCTCAGCATACGGTTTTTGGCTACAAATGCTTTCTTTTCCATTGATCGTTCATTCTATTGCCTTAGGCATACTCCAGTCCTTCTCGCCTTCCGGCCCTATTCTGGTCCTCACTACAGACAGGCTCCCGTCCACTGGGCTTGGTCAAGCTGAGCCGACAGCAGAGGACACATGAGCGCACCTCTCTTGTTTTCTAAAATAGCTATAGCAGCATTGCATGTCTCCCTCTGTAGTGAGTGAGGATTCCGTCCCCCACATTATCGTCCACACTCGATATAGTCAAGATCTTTAACTCAAGGCACTCACAGTATCGCACTTTGGTTTCTCTGTTGAGCACTTTTCCTGTTTTTCTTCGCCATCTGCAAGTCATCTTGATCAAGTGTTCAAATATTTGCTCATTTTAGTTAGCTGCTTCTTTCAGTAATTTTTGTTTAGATAATTTTTTAAATATTTTGCTTATGGGTTATTTAGTAGATAAGTGATGTGCAAACACTTTCTGTTGGTCTTCGGTTTGTCTTTTCCTCTACTGAACAACTGCTGAAGACCTAAAGTTCTTAATTTTGATAAAACTTAAAGTTTAAGTTTGTTCAGTTGAACAACTCCATTCTAGAAGACAGTTTATCAGAGACTGAGAATCTCCTGCATATAGATGGACATTTAAATTTAAAAGTCTTTCTCTGTTTTAAATTTTGGTTAGTAAGAATATTATATTTTTCCTGGGTCTGTGTCTATCAACACATTATGGCTTGAAGCCTCTACAAACCGTGAGCTAAATAAACCTTTCTCCCTTTAACTTTGGGTGCCAGGTATTTTGCCTCAGCAGTGAGAGAAAAGTAACTAAGACAGGTTTCATATCATTTCCTTAAAATCTTACAAGAAACTTGTGAAGTAGGTACAATTAATCTCATTTGCAAGTATAAAGCCTCCAGATTCTTAAGCAGCTCATCTGAAGCTGGCATTACTGTAAACCCCAGAACCGCACACAAAATCTAGGTCTCTGACACCAAAACCATCTCTTTAGAGTTCAATATATTGCCATGTAGAGGAAGACTATAAATTTTAAAAGGCAAATTTTGAGTATTAAAATGATACATTTCTTTATTAGAGTAACAGAAGTTAAACAAAGAGCTAAAATTTTCCTGAAATATGTTATCAAATCATTTGTTAAAAGATCTTAATCACATCTTATCAATCACTTGTATCAGGTTATCCTTATCAAATGTAAAATTTTTGATGCTGGCCTATGATGCCTCATATAACTCAAAGCATTGTGCATCTTAGTTAAATTCACAGAACATGCACAACTTTGCCCACTTATATTGTGTCAAATAGTAAAACTAAATGGAGATGGTGCTCCTCTGCACAACTCCAAGAAAGACATATAATTCCATACATTGTAGATAACCTAAAAGGAGACGCTACATAATATAGCAGACTAATGTTAGAAATACTTGATGGAATAGGAAGAGTCCAAAAGTTTTAAAACAGTGTGAGAGATAAGCTTGATTGTGTCAACTTTGCTTACCTCAGAGCCACCTAGGGGATTAGTAAAGTGCCCTCTTAGGTGTTTTTGGGTGGGTCATGGAAGCATAACCTTGGGACCTCTCTCTGGTCTGTGCCCCTTTTTCTCTGACTTTGTTGTCTGCTTCTCTCTCCAGACACAATAGGTAAGTATGTCCAGTCCGCTGTGCCTTTCATCTGGGTGCTTTCCCTAGAAGCAAGCTAGCCATAGACTGTAAACCTGAATCTGAGAGCAGAGTTACACCACTGTTCCTGTAGCATGTGACTATTGTGTCTCAGTGATGGGAAAATTGACTAATGCAGAAAATTAGTACCAGAGAAATGGGGTCATTTCTGTGACTGCTTCTGACCATAGCATTTAAAAGACTTAGAAACTGCTTTGGGGGAGGAGTGTAGAGAGATCGGGAGATGCTGAGCAGATAAGGCCTGGAACACTGTAAACCATGCTTGCTGGGCAGTACTGGTCAGACTTCAGAAGATCAGAATGTTGATAGGACTGCAGGTAATAAAATCCAGATTCACAAAGTTTCAGGTGACAATGAAGACTGCATTAGTAAGTGTGCTAGAGTCCATATGTCTTACACGATGGCAAAACATTTATTTCCATTTTTCCATGTCCTAAGACTGTTCAGAGTTCTGAGATTAAGGATGGTGGAATAAGTGATTGGAAGATGAAATTTCAGGGCAGCCCAAAGTACAGGCGACAGCATGGGCATGGTTGATTACTTTTAGACAGATTTATAGTGAGAATAAGGGAGAAAAGCAGAGCAGAAAAAACAGGAAAATCTAAACTTTGGCCTCACAGGAATTATGTGCAGATTTGGGACCAGTAAGGATGGCTGCCAAACATGTTAGCACCATTGAAAACAAACCAGGTATTTTGTGTAGTGGCAAGAAAAAATATTCCTTGAGAGCATCTCAGATATTTGCAAGATCCCACCCCTCACAGGCTCAAAGGTGCAGAAAAAGAGAGGCCTTGGTACCGCTGATCAGGAAGGGCCTTCTAGGCAATTGGTTCCCAGGATTGTTGCACTATGCTCAGTTACTCAGAGGTCAATTCATCCAGGGGCCACGTGGGCCTGGATACTGTGTGAGCTGACCCAGGAAACCTTTGGCAGCCTCCATGTGACGATGGTCTTACCAGTTTGCAGAGGAAAGAGTTTTAGCATCCTGGCAACTTTCACTGAGATTTTAAGAGAGTCTAGAAGGTCAGGCAGTGTGCCCCGAGAAGGCGATGTTTGACATTTTGGGCATACATCTAAAGTTGCTGTGGAGACCTCAGAAAGTTGGAGATGCCAGGATCATTAAATGTCTGCCAAGAAAAGGTTCAGGAAGCAAGTGGAGCCAGAGCAAGGGAGAGGCTCTGTGTCTGCAGCTAACAAGAGCACGGGGATGGTGCCACCCCGTCTCATGGGGCTCGCATGTCACCAGCCTGTGCCCTGAATGGCAGACACGGGGCTACAGGACTTTCTGTTTGCCCTGCGGGGATGAGATAAAAGGGGGAGGCAGGCTTGCTGCTTGCTGTGCTGGCTGCTCCTCTTGTTTTGGACTAATTCTTCTCTGTCTTCCTATTTTATCCTTAATGAATGGGAACATTTACCCTTTCCCATTGTGTGTTTGGAATAAGTAACTTGGTTTTTTTATTTTTTATTTTTATTTTTTACTTTTAAAGGAGCACATAGCTAAGAGTTTGCCTTGAGTCTCAGAGAAGACTTCAAATTGAACTCGTTAGCAGTGCTAGGACTGTTGAGACTTCAAAAAGGAATTGTGTTTTTATTGTATACAGGATAGTTGTGTCACATTATGCAGAACTGCAACCTTGTATTTATTTTGGATCTTGAGTGTGGTTTAAGGATTTGTGTCTGGGTGTCTCATGTTACAAGGGCTGGAACGTACTGGCTAAATTTCATGGTGTCAACTTGATTGATTTGTGAGATGCCCAGGGAATTAGTCAAGTGCAGTCTTAGGTGTGCCTCAGTAGGTCGTGTCTCTGTCTTTGCTGAGTCTGCTCCTGGCCCTATCCTTTCTGGCTCAGTTCTGCTGCTCTGCTTCCTGGCTGCCATGAACTGAGATACATTTTTCTGCAATGCTCTTTTGCCTTCTTTCATCACTGTGCTCCCTTGGACAACAAGGAAAATGTGAGTGTGTGTGTGTGTGTGTGTGTGTGTGTGTGTGTGTGTGGTATTACACATAAAGAGTGGAGGGGAAGACAGAAGAACTGAGAGACAGAGACAGAAACAGAGACTGAAAAGGGAGAATTATTTTGACTCCTACTTAGATGTCCCCCAAAGCCTCGTGCACTTGTAAGTGCAGTTTTTTGGAGCTGCCTGGACCTAGGCTGTGTGATATTGGGATTAAGGGTGTGTGGTACTGAATTGGACCACTGATTGGAATTACATAGTTCTACCTGTGGATGAATGGATTTGCTGGAGACCAACCCTGCGTGGAGGCAGTATCCACAAAAAGGCTTGCAGCCTGGATGAGATAAAAGGGAAAGGGAGGCTTGCTGTTTGCTGTGCAGGCTGCTCCTCTGCTTCCTGTCTTCCCTATCCTGGGCTCTTTCTCCTCTGCGATGCTCCTGTTACAGGCCGCTGTGCCCTGGAACCAGCTGATTACAGACTGAAATCTCTACAAACTGTGAGCTGAAATAAACTTTTCCTGCCCTAACCTGTGGGTGTCGGGTATTGCATCCCAGCAGTGAGAAAGGAAGCAATATAAGAATGTGTAGTTGATTGATCAGAGATCATAAAATTTCCTTAAATATTCAAGAACAATAATAAATTACATTTTCAAGATGTACACTAATGATGCTGATATAGAATATAGAAAATCGACTCATTACTGGTTTACTAAAACAATAAGTACATCATAGTATAGCTTCCTAATAAATGGACTTGATATGCATTGAGAATATATTATGCAAATATGAAACCAAAGGATTCTTGTGCCTTGTCAAAATATTTTTTGTATAAAATATTTACTTTTTACTCTGCAAAACACGGTTGTTTGGGAAAAATTTTCACTCAGAATTATTCCAACATACAAAGCATGCTGCAGTTTGAGTGTATGCTCCACATTTCATATCCTGGAGCTTGGTTTGCATGTGAGGGTATTGAAAGGAGGAGAAATGTGTGGAAGATGGGTCTGGTGGAAGGTAATCAGGTTACGCTGGCTTCAGTCTCCTGAATGAATTAAGAGGTGGGTTGGATCTTTTTTAGTAAGTATAAAGTGAAGTCACTACCCTTGCTTGATCTTTTCTGCATGCGGCCATTTCCCTTGTCCCTTCTCTGCTGTGCTGTGGCACCCTGGGGACTGGGAATCTTAAAGACACAGTGGGCATAGGAAAACAAAGGTGACAGCACTATGAAATTCAGAGCCGATGCTCAAGTGTTCAGATATTGTACTTCATAACAGGCGCAAGGAATAAAATTTGAATTCTTAAAATTTCTCAAATTATTTTGGAAGGAGATTACATTAAGTATGAAATTACCAGTGTAGACTTTTTATGAGTAGTGTGTGTGTGTGTGTTTTCAATGTCACACAGAAGCAGGGGAGTTGTTTGAACCTATCTGCCCTATTTACAAAGCCAAGTAGAGGGTATTCATGCAAGACAATAAATATTAATCTATGCTATACACTAAGAAAATACACTAACATAGCTTTCACAAACTAATAAGGATTTAGAGCCTATTACTGTAATCAAACCTTCTGATTCAATTAGTTCCATTGTAATTGAAGGGATGCGCCATCATTTAAAAATCACTCACATTCACTCTCCATGTCTTCCCTTGCCAAGTGACTGTTAATAATTGCTACCTCTTAAGTGAGATGAAATGCTATATTCCCTAATAGTTTACATTTTAAAATTTATTTTTCTGTACTCTTCTAAGATAACAGCTTTCATCCAAAACATTAAATTAAACTTTAAGTTATGGAAGCATTCGTGAAACAACAAATCTGCATTCAGCATCTTCCCTTCCTGCATTACTGCATGGCATGGTGTCACAATCTCTCTGTAAACTAAGATATACTGCGAAACTTAGCTATCTGTTTATTGATGAATCACATCATCATTTAACCACAATTAGAAACAGAATAAATTGTAGCTGCTTCAAATTCTGTTAGCTCATGAAGATGTACTTGAATGTCAAAATATATTCATAGGAAAAGAAAAAAATAGCATAAGTAATTTAATTGAGCTGAATTTTTATATTTCACTAATGGGTATAATCACTGTTCCACTGACAGCATAAGTCATTTTGTGCACAGCAAGAAACCACTGGAAAACTTATTTTATCCATTCCATGCCATGGTAGCACCAATATGCCCATACATCCACTTTCTATTTCATAGCTCTCTTTAAAAACTATTTATCTTCTGGTAAATTCCAAAGTGCAAATTATTACACTCTTAAAATTAATTTGCCTGACACAAAATTTCATTCCCTTCAGTCTACCCTGGTATGTAATTCTACTTGACTAATCCTCTGGAAACACAGAATACACTATTTTTCCTAATTTTTCTTCCAGCAGAATGAAGTTCAAACACTTACGTTTAGAACTAAAGAAATGAAACAATCTGGAGTCAGTTCATTTTTCTAGAGCATTCAAAGCTCTGGTGTGATGGTTAATAGGAGAGACTCTGGAAACAGCAGGTCGTTTTCCAGGTCAGGCTCTGGCGTTGACTTTAGGCAAGTTATTTTGTACCATTGCAACTTGTGATCCTTTCTATAAAGTGGATAGATGGATATATATCTAGATAGATAGATAGATAGATAGATAGATAGATAGATAGATAGATATAGAAGGGATACATATATGTGTCTGGAGATATATATACATATATATGTATCTCCTTAATCACTTACCTAAAACTAGATTCTGATGAATTCTGTAGCTCAGAACTTTTGTCATTTGAAAGGTACAATGGTGCATATACCATGTATGACACACATCTCACTAAGGGATCTAGAGATGCATTCTAATAAAAACAATAATTCTTCAGTAAAAAAATGCATATTCCCATCAAGAGGTGTTATAGGCAGCTGAGTTAGATAGAAATACTATAGGCAGTCAGGCAGTCTAGGCCCTCGAAGGAGCCAGTGCAGAAGGTCAGATACCTTGCAACCTTGGAGGAGACAGATATCTCTGCTGTGGACCAGATCTCAAAACAAAAAGCAAAACAAGTATAGTCACACCCTAAGTATAAACATCAGAGATTGATATTCTAAATAAGTATCAGTCACCTTGAGAAAGCCAGAAGGAGCCATTAACCCAACCCCTTAGCAGCAAAGACTCTATTCTGTATTCAGGCCTGCTTGCTATGTGACTGGCCTCCCCATTTGATCCCGATTTAATCAATTTTACCTGAGTAATTACACTCCTAATCTTATTGGTTGACCATAATTCTGTCCCACCTCAGGCCTGCCTGCCTTGTGAGTTTCCACTTTTCCCCACAATGGGCCCACCTTCCCTCATGGTTTTGATCTATAAAAGTCCTTAGAAAAGACAGTCTTAGGCAACCCAGTTGAGACCACTTCTGTCTCTCTCAGACAGATTTCTTTCTTTCAATAAATATTTTCTGCTCTTAACTTCCATTGTTCCTAAAATTCGTTCTTGGATTTTAGAGAACACAAACTCGTACCAGACATCGAGTAGGCTAGGTGCTTCTTGCCCCTGTGTCAGAAGGACACAACAGGACTGCAGGCAGCAGCATGCTAGTTCAGAGCAGTTTTATCTATCTTCATTGAGAGAGGATTTTTGATTTTCAGGTTTGAGAGCAAGAAACCGTGGAGTGATTATAACTCAGCTACAGCATTTGGAATGTTTAAGCATTTACAGCAATGGCCAGATCCAGTCATCACTCAACAGATGTCATTCCTCACTTTCTATTTCCACCCTTTTCCTAATAAGGATGAACCACAGTTCTGAAATTGTCGGTCATCCCCTAATCGCGTCACTCATATTTCCGTATTTTGATCCTGTGACTTGTCCTTAGGTCATCACGTTTCTTACCTAGTGCCCATAATTCACCAAGTTTCGAAGGCCAATATTGACTCCACTTGATTTATACAGAATTCTTAAAAATTCCATGTTATGACTTCCCCTTCTCTAACTTCAAAATAACTACTGAGTCAAATTTCCTCTTCATAATTAAATGTACATGATTTTCTTCAGTCTTGACTACACATCAGTATTCATCTGTTAAACTTGTCTGTCCTTGGGTGTGTTTTTCATTATTCATTTGAAACTCTTATAATTCATTGATTTCTAGTATGTTCACCAAATTTTGTAGCCATTCTTACTGGAGATACTAAAAATATTTAGCATTCCCCCAAGAAGCACTACACATATTAATACTCACATTCCCAAACCCACTTCCTCACAGCCACTGACACCACTCATCTACTTTCTGTCTGCATGGAATTGTGATGCATAATCCTGTGTGCTTAGCTTCCTTTACTGAGTATAATGTTTTTAAGATTTCCCTATGTTGTTGTTATATACAAGTATTGCATCTCTTGAAAGCCTAATACTATTTTATTCTATGAATATACTATTATCATTTATTCATTCATAGTTACTATATATTTAGGATCTATTTTTGGCTATTATGAGTCATGTAGCATCACACATCCAAGAACAGCCTTCAGGGTGGAAATGTTTTTGTAGAAGTCTTGAGTGTATATGGAGGGGTGAAATTGTTGCATCATATGGTAATGACATGTTTATCATTTAAAGAACTCTGAAATTAGTTTTCAAAGCAGAGGTACTGTTTTGTATTGTGATCAGCAATGCATAAGCATTCCCATTTCTCTACATCCTTGCCAACATTTGTTATTGTACTTCTTTTTAATTATAGTCATCTTACGGGGTGGGAAGTGAAACCTCATTGTGGCTTGATTTTCATTTCCTTGAGAACTAATATGGTCTAGCATCTTTTCACATGCTTATTGTCCATTTGCATATCTTCTTTGAAGAAATGTCTATGCAAATCCTTTGCCCACATTTAAATGGCTTTCTTATCTTTTCATCATTTGAACCGGTAGAGTTATTTATATTATTCTCAATACCGTTCCCTTATCAGAAGGAGGACTGGCATACATTTTCTGCCATTCTCTGCACTGTCTTTTCATCCTGTTGATGGTGTAATTTGCAGCACAAAAGTTTTAAATTTTGATAAATCCAATCTATCATTTTTTTTCTCTTGTCACTTATACTTTTGGCTCCATATTTTAGAAGCTGTTACCTAACAAAAGATAATGAAGTTTTGTTTCTGTGCTTTATTCTGAGAGTTTTATGTATTTGTCTCCTTCATTTATGTCTTAAGTATGCTTTGCAGTACTATTTGTGCACAGGGTCACCCAGGGATCCCAGCTGTAGTTAGGCGCATGAACACCCAGTGGTCCCAACATTCCTTGTTAATGAGACTATTTTCCTCATCAATTTTTCCTTGGAACTCTAGTCCAAAGTCACTTCACCATGAAGATAAGGATTCTTTTTTTCTAGGCTTCCCATTGTATTCCATCTGTAAGTTTATCCTTCTGCCCACAGCATCCTGTCGTGATTACTGTACCTATGAAGCATGATTAGAAATCAGGAAATATGAGTCCTGCAATGCTGTCCTCTTCCAAGATTATTTTAGCAGCTCAGGGCCCCTTAAATTTTTGTGCGGGATGAGATGAGAAAGAATCTAGAAGTCTGGAGAGAGGTACATGCATGAGGTATCAGGAAGCAAAACCAAAAGGCTTAGTGATAGATTGAGATAGAAAAATGTCCCAGGGCTACTCCTGCGTTTCTGTGTTAGTTCATGGTTTTTGGGAATTAGGAAATTTACTAAATTGGGATGGGAAATTTACTAAAATGAATATGTTGAGAGTCAGATTTGGAGGTGTTTGGAAGTTCAGGAACGAAAGAAGATAGAAAGGATCCTAGGTTTTTTAAGTAGAACCAGTCAAAAATATCCCCTACGTGGTAATCTCCCCAGTTTACTTAAGTAGAGGAAAAAAGAAGAAAAGAAGGATGTGTCTTTCCAATAGTAGGACAGGACGAAGTAACCAAAATGTAGTCAAAAGCAAACAGTCTGGCTTGAAAAGACCCAGTAGTTAATGCCCCATGAAACTCAAGAATAAAACAGGTAAGAGATAAATAAAACTCTTTGGAAATTATTTTTGCAACAATGAATCTAAACAGACAAGGAATGCTTAAAACCGAAAGGAAAGGCAAAAGAGCTCAGGCATTTCCAGGAAGGGAGGGGCTGGATCTCCTCCTCCCACTCTTGTCCAAGAGAATGAAGGGTCTGGCCTTGGTAGTTGCTGCGAACAAGCTACTGCAGAGACCCTGCTTCCTTCGACTGGAGACAGGTCCTTCAATCCTTGGGGATCCCTGGTGGTGTTAAAAACTAGCAGTTTTTCTCATACTGGAGGGAGTTTAGTACATTATTAACATAGCATGCCAAATGTGGTATTGCTTTTTATTTACTATTAGAATTCTAAATATTTTAACATCAGTGGAATGAAAAACTGTAGTAGGAAGTGGAATAAATCAGACTCGCATGTGCAAACATCATTTTGTCTTCCTAGTGTAAAAAACTGAGAGTAAATAGAATCCAAAATGTACAATAGATACCATGTAAGTAAAAGGGGGAAGAAACTGCTCAAAAGGAAAGAACAACTGGGATGAGGGAAAGGGGAAAAGAAAAAAGGGAAAAGACTGCATATGTATATACATATTATATATGATAGATAATTATACTACTAATCTCTGTTAGTTCATCAGAAAGAATGGTTTGTGCTTTCATTGTTATATCATATTTTCATGCCTAAATCTTGTAATCTGAGCAACCACTTTGAAGATAACAATACACAATGTATTAACCACTATTAATCTCCTAGTATGTTGTTTTGAAATTCTGTATCATCATTTTTGCTCTGTTTTTGTTTTAAAAAAAATCCTTGGAAATGTAATTTTTCTATAAATGTTTAAACAATAAGCCATCTTTGTAATGACACATACTACTTTGATTTTTAAAATTTGTGAATTACTGATATACAAGTAATTCTAACCATACATATATTCATTTTGAGGGTTTTTTTTTTTTTTTTTTTTTTTTTTTTTTTTTTTTTTTTTTTTTTTTTTTTTTTTTTTTTTTTTTTTTTTTTTTTTTTTTTTTTTTTTTTGGTACCGGGGATTGAACTCACAACCTCATGCCTGCCAGGCAGGTTCTTACTCTACTGAGCTAAATCCCTGGCTTGAGTTGATTTTTGTATTTGGTGAGAGAAGAGCTGGTTTACCCTTCTCTGTATGGATACTCAATTTTTTCCAGCATTGCTTATTGAAAAAAAGCAAAAAAATAAAACCGTCCTTTCTCTGTTGTGCGTTCTTACCATTCTTTGTTGAATAATCAGTTGGTTGGGTTGTGTGGTTGACTTCCAGGTCCTTGATTCTGTTCCATTGTTACATGTACTGCTTTATGCCAATGGAAGCCTGTACTCAACACTAGAAATTTGTAGTATATTTTAAAGTCAAGTAGTGTAATATCTCCTGTTTAGTTATTTGTATTTAAGATGCCTTTGGGTTGTTGTGTCTGTCTGTGCTTGCATACACATTTTTTTCCCTGTTCTGTTGAGAATATTTTTGGTGTTTTATATTAATTACATTGTGTCTATAGGTTACCTTCTATAGCATGGACATTTTAAGAGGTTTCACTCTCTTAACCCACAGCCATGGAATGCTTTTCAGTTTTTTCACATTCTCTTTAATTCCTTTCAATGGCGTCTTAAATTTTTATTGTACAGATCTTTCATTTTGCTTGGTTAAGTTTATCTTTAGGTTTTTGCTTTGTTTCGCTTTGCTGCTATTCTACATGGGATTGCTTTCCTGATTTCTGTTTCAGGGGATTTGCTATCTGCATGTACCAAAAGCACTGATGGCTTTCACTTTTGTGTCCTACGAGTTTCCTAAATTCATTTACTAGTTTTAATGTCCCCTTTAGTGGCACCTCTGGTATCACATCATCTGCAAGGAGTGACCATTCAACTTTGATGCTTTTTATTCCTTTGACTTATGATTTTCCTGGTGAAGACTGCAAGAACCATGCTGAATAAAAAAAGTGGTGAGCCTGGGTGTTCAACTGCGCAATTTATATGTAAAGCTTCTAAACTATATGGAATGTTTTATAATGCTTACAACAAATAGTATTATATCAGCCCATATTTTCAGTGTTTTCACTTATTTCCTGCTAATGACTTTTAATATGATTTTCTTCAACTCTTAGTTCTATCAGAAACACTTTTGGGTATGTATTACAGATTTCCAGGAAATATAGTGTTGAAATTCATCTAGACTGTAATTGTGCTGATTTTCAAACATGATCCTTGGTCTGCATTTTTATGTCTTTTCATTAAAGATCTGTAGAACTGCATTTTTTTGGCATATATTGTGTCAGGTGGGACATAAAATGTAATTTTTAGAATATTTGAATATTTTAACTGAATAAGTGTGCCTTTGAAAATAAGAGGTAGGATGAATGCCTTCAAAAGTATTCAATGTAAAGTGTGTGGCCCCAGCAGTAATAATTTTCTAGCTCAGTTAGGAGATAAGCTGACATACCAAGTAGTCAGAATGGTATAGAAAGTAGCCCATCAAAACGGCAGAAGTTAGGAACAAACTGTTGCTAAAAACCACTTTGGGTCAAAATTTAAAACCTGTGGAGATATTTTGAATGTTAAGAAATTTCAATATGTATGTTAAGATAAACAAAAATATGAAAAGTATACATATATCCTTACCAGTTAATTTTGAAAGTGGCAGTTACTTTAGAACATCAGTAATATCTATGATTTATTTAAAAATTAAATGTGTCAGAATGGAACATGTTGGAAGTTAACAAGTGATTGGAAAAGACAGTCATGTATGACATACAGTATGTGAGGGAAAATGATCACAGCTACCTCAACCTGTATCAGTCTCACTTACTAAGGGCAAAGTAGTCACTGCAAGATGACCTTGCAGAACTATGTATAGAAATACCACAAATTTAGCATGCTTCACCAAGTTCATGAATAGGACTCTCTCTACATTCATTACCAAGGCTTGTTTTAGGGAAAAGTACAACAGGCTTGATCACTTCATTCATAATCTCAAATCACATCGGAGATCTCAATAATAGGAGAGGGTGGCAAATATTGACAAACACATTTACAGACAGAAGTGACAACTGACATTCCACGAGCAGCGCAACAGGAAAACTACAAAACCCTGAAAGCAAAAACCTCCAGTATACGGTACCTTTTAGAGTGACAGTTGATATCTTTATACGCAATAGCAGCGTCTGATAAAGTAATTATTTTGCACAAGTTTCAAAATACTGCACTTAGATTAGAAAAAAAAACTCAAATATTTCTTGTGAAGGTGGAGCTATGCCTCATCCTAACTGATGGAAAACTATCCTGCTACCACTAATCACCTCCTTGAAATATTACCCAGATGTATGGAATTTTATTAAATGATAAACAGAAGTACAGCAATTATTGTTGGTTGTTTTAGGTAGTAAAATACCTACTTTGAATGAACAGTTCCATCACAAGACACAAGTTTTGGCCCCAGGGTGGTTGGATATCAATTTCCAGCTTCACCTTTTTTGTGTGCTTTTTACTTATCTCTACAGTTAGAAAATGTAGAAAACCAAAACTATTACACTGGGTTATTACGTGAGCTAACCCTTCAAATACAAAGCTTGACCTCTCTAAATTGTTTAAGTAATGTGCTCTCTCTCTCTCTCTTTCTGTCTTTCTTTCTTTCTCTCTTTCTTTCTTTTCTTTCTCTTTCTTTCTTTCTTCCTTCCTTTGTTTCTCTTTGCCTTGCTTTTCTTCAACTGAAAATGTTAGGAAAACTGGTTTTCCTAAAATAGAAAAAATACTTAACATTTAAACCTGTTAAAACATGTAAATGACTTCTCTGTGAAATAATCCAGCCTTACCATCCTGGAATACAAATAACAATCATTAACCACAACAGCGCTTATGGAAATGAATGATTTATGGTGAGTCGTTAGGAATGAGCATCACACAGACGTGCGCATTCCGCCTGGCGTCCAGGGCTCTTGTCATCCAGACTGTGCCCTAGTGAGCTGCTTCTCTAAATTTCCTGGACAACGTGCCTGACCCAATTTGTACATTTTGCAGCACTTCCTAAGATAAGACTTTAAAGTTTTTAAGGGGCTAATCAGGGTCAAAAGATAGAGGAGAACTACAGAGTGT
>RJWM01015864.1:0-46905 GCA_004363535.1 Dasyprocta punctata | reverse complement strand
GGATGCCTGAAATTCCAGGGATTTGTATTAGTAGAAGAAAAAAGAATGAACAACTAAATATTGAATGCTATCATGTGCTAGCTCCATGCCAGAGGATTTATACACATGATCTCATTAACTCCTCAAGACACTGTCTGAGGCAGAGATATTTAATCTTCATTTTACAGAAGAGAAAATTAAAGCTGAGCATAGTTAAGAAAAGGCCCTATGTCACCAAGCTAGTAAGAAGCAGACAGCCACAACTGAAGCTGTGGTTCTTTGTCCCCAACATTTCCATTCTCTTTCCTACACAAGTGCCTCACTAGGCTTAAAGCTTTATCTCTTAGTAATAATGCATTCACCTCTAAAAAGAATCATATACTTTAGATAACACTACACCCTATAGTTCATTAAATGTACATCTATCCAGGACTTGTTGGAGTTATGCATTCAACACGTATTCACAGAGTCCTACTGTGTGTCAGACACTATGCCATGCACTGTGGCTACCTCAGTGTGTCTCAGTAGGACAAAGACAAACAAATTAGTTGAGTAAAAAATTATAAATAACATTGTGGAATGTGTCATGAAGGGAATAAACAGCAGACAGAAAGCACTAGAGGCAGGGTGACCTCCACTAGAAGATGACATTCAAAACAAGAATCAAAGGATGAAAGGATCCACTGTACCTGGATAAGCAAAACCAACATTATCAAAATGGACACATTACCAAAAAGATACACAGCTTTAAGGAAATCTCTATCAAAATGACAACAGCATTCTTCACAGAACTAGAAAAAATAATCCTGAAACTCATGTGGAACCAGAAAAGACCTGGAATAACCAAAGCAATTCCAATCAACAAGAACAAAGCAGGAGACATCATAATCCCAGGCTTGTTATATTATAAAACTGCAATGATAAAAACAGCATGACACTGACGCAAATAGAGATATGCTGACAGAGGAACAGAAGTAAGGAAACAGCAACAACCCAGGCACCTTCAGCTACCTGGTCTCCAACAAAGAAGCCAAAAACATACACTGGAAAAAAAATATGCTCTTCAACAAATGGCACTGAAAACACTGGTTATCTACATCCAGAAGAACAAATTGAGACTCGTATCTCTCTCCACGTACTAAAATCAAATCAAAATGGATTACAGACCTAGATATGAAAATAAAAGTACTGAATCTGCAGTAAGATGGAACAGGTAAAATTCTTGAAGACATAAATATAGGCAAGGACTTTCTGAACAGAACCCCACTACACAAGAACTAACATTTAGAATTAACAAATGAGATTATATCAAATTTAAAAGTTCTGCACAGCAAAAGAAACAACAGAGAGAAGAGATAACCAAGCATGGGGAAAAAATTGCCACCTATTCCTGAGACAGAAAACTAAGTTTAGTACCTTTGGCCATCAGAGAAATAACTAGTCAAAACAATTCTGAGATTTTATATTAGCCTAGAAAGAATGGCTGGCCAGATGTGGTGGTGCAGGCCTATAATCCCAGAACTTGGGAGGCTGAGGCAAGAGGATTGTTGTGAGTTCAAGGCCAGCCTGTGCTACAAAGTGAGTTCAAGCCTAGCCAGAACTACATAGTGAAACCCTGTCTCAAAAAGGAGAAAGATAGAAAGAAAGAAAGAAAGAAAGAAAGAAAGAAAGAAAGAAAGAAAGAAAGAAAAGCTAAGATCAAAAGTGAATAATCCACAAAGGCCAGTGAGGTTGTGGGGAAAGAGTAATCTTCTACATTGTTAGGGGAAATGTAAACTAGCATAACCACTACAAAAATTCCTCAAAAAACTAAAAATAGAAATTCCATTTGTGCTGGTTATTCCTCTTCTAGATATTTTCCCAAAAGATTTTAAATCATATTACAGTGATACATACATATCTGTGTTTATAAAAGCACAGCTAATAACAGTCCTATATGCCTATCAACAGATGAATGGATAAAGAAAATACAGTCCATTACATAGTAGATTACTACTCAGCAATAGGAAAGGATAAATTTGAGTCATCTGTAGGAAAAGGGATATACCTTGAGTCCATAAGGCTAAGTGAAATAAATCAAACACAGAAAGTTAAATATCACATGGTTTTTATCACATAATAAACCCGAAGTATAAATAAATTAAAGAGCAAAAGAAAGATGATACAAAACATGGGAGATAAGAGTTTGTGGATATGAGAATGGGATATGGGAAGGTGGAGAGACAGAAAGGAGGGGAAGAGAAGAAGGAGGGAAAACAATTATTGTAGCAACCAAATATTTGATTAAAATAAAAGAAAGAAATATTTATTTTGGCAAATGGTTTCAGTACATGACAGCTGGCTCCATTGCTCTTAGGCCTGAGGCAAGGTAAAAGCATCATTACAGAAGGGCATGGCCAGGGAATAATATTCACCTCATGGCAGCTGGGAAGCAGAGAGAAAGGGAAAGAGACCAAGAGAAAAGAGGCCAAAGGACAACTATAGTCCTCAAAGTCATTCCCTCATGATCTCGTCCTTTCAACTAGGCTCCAGGCCCTATTTCTGTCATCTCCCAATAATGTCATCAAATTATGATCTCATTAATGGATTATACATGGATAAAGTTAGAACCCTCCTAACCCAATCACCTTCTAAAAAGCTCCACCTCTGAAAACATGACACTACTAGAGGATATTTTAAATCTAACTATAACAGAGACCTGATGGAATATAAAAATGAAGCAAAGAAACCTGGGATTGAGCAGCCAGTGAAGTCTGAGGAGACCTCAGGGTAGAAGCAAGAGAACCGACTGCTTCAAAATGGTTTTAAGGTCACGGAGACATGAAGAAAGACAAGAGAGTTAATTGATGAACATGTTAGAAATCTCATTCTGGGAGAGTTCACAGTCAGATGAGAAAGATAGATATGAGTGATGAAGGAATAAAAAGCTAGTATAACATTTATTAAACACTTACTAAGTCACAGGAACTAAGCTAAATGATTCACCTGCATTATCAACAAAGCCCCTAGTGAAGTGGAAATCATTATTATTCTTGTTTCACAAAAGATGTTGGGAGAGTGCTAGAAGTGCTCCAACACTCACACAACTTATAAGGAGGAGTGTCCAGATTTAAGACAGGTAAGGAGACTCCCAAAGAGCCCTTTAACCACAAAGGCATCTGCCTTTAATTGGGGGCATAGATAAAAGGGCCCCTCCAATATTACTCTCCATGTTGTTTCCAAACTTACTCTTCTCCTCCTCCTCCCACATATATCAGGGCCGGGCCGGCTCTCCTTGCAATGACTATCCAACATACTGATGCTCGGAGTACCAGCACTGCAGCACTTTTCACAATGGGGTTCTTTATCCTCTCAACCCCTCACAACTACAAAGCTAACTTTGCCTGCCACAACATTAAACCCTTGCATAAGACCTGTTAGGTACTCAACCTTAAGACCTGCCCTGTGGATTTATAATCTTCATTTTAATTCACAACCCAAATAAATCCATCTCAAGCACTTTGGGAGTGGGTTGACACAGCAGACCCACTGGAGCAGCAAAGAGAATAATCATTGCTGATAAAGCTAAGAAAAATGGAAGAAAAAAGCTATTTTAGCTTAAATTGCTTCCTATAAAACAGTTTTGAAGGTAAAAGGTACTATCTTCTTGTCAGTGTCAACATTTCTCTCACTAGATAGGTAAAATTATGTTTCTGTCAATGACTAAATCTCTCCAAGAGGGAGGTGGCATTTTGTTTGGTTTCTGGAGAGAAAAGACTGAGTCTGATAAAACTGGTAAGTATACAAATGTGTACAGGACATTTGCATAAAACACAAGTGAATGTCACCAAATTTATAATGCAGATGCTTCAGGAAGCACCTACTGTGTGCAATGGGTATATACTCAAAAGCCTTAAATCTTGCCAATATTAAATGACTCAATTGACTGGATGAATATTTTCCACTGATTTTTTGCAGGTGGTTTGGGTGATAGATACAGCCACTGTCTTGGTTACTTTTCTTTCATTGCTGGGACAAAACACCTGACACCTAAAATGAAGGTAGGAAAGGTTTATTTAGCTCACTGTTTATGGAGGTTTCAGTCCATAATCAGCTCACTCCAAGGCAGGGTGGCATGGCTCAGGGGCAACACTTCAAGGCAGCAGATACAGAAAAAGGGCAACAAGGGGGCTCCTTGTATTGTATACAGGCCACCCCCGCTCTAGGGCAGCTGTAGTACTCACAAAATATCTGTGCTCTCCTCTTGCACAAGATGAGGATCCAAGTAAGGATCCTGGCTCCCTGCTGAATCTCTTAGTTAAACTTCTAAACTTCTCAAACTGATACAGTGTATCAACCATAACACCCACATTCTATATGTTATTCCCTTCTCTCCATTAGTTCATCACCTGATTATCAGCTACCAAAATCTAGAGAGATGCCTTCAACCTCTTCCTCACATCCTGCTGAACCAGCCCTCACTATAGACTATCACTTGTTTATCTGAGTTCAGTTATACCATGAAACAAAAACAAGTAAAAGACATACCTGGTCCAGCATCACAACTCAACACTCAAGATTTCTGACTTGAGTGTGTCAGTTTTGGGGTTTCCAGCTTTGCTCTCTCCCCGTCTGTGTGATGGATGACATGCCAACTAAGCCTGCTGTGGTTAATATCTTCATCTCTAAGTGGAAATCTAGAAGCCCTATGGCTGTAGAAAGGATAAAAAGGAATTGCTCTGAGGGGTTAAAAGCAATTCCCTCCTGTGGAAGAGAGCCAAAGTTCCTTTAATTCATAGCTGCTGAACTGACGCTTACATGACTTGGGATCTAGCAGGAGCACGTGCCCAGAAAACCAGAAGTCAGCTGTGATAAATGGAAACAGAAGTACTTTGTGGGGTGCTTGATGTTTTTGGACTCAACAGCACTTATATTCTCTAATATATGAAGGGACATATGTATCCTACTTTATGGTACAGGTCTGTGCTGTTCTTATATATTGTCACAGTTCATTCCTCTCAATGCAACAGCTAAACTAAATTGTGTGCACCTTTTTGGAAGGTGCAAATGTGAAGCTCAGAAAGCCAAAACTCAAAGTATATGAGAAACAGAGAAAACGTTAAAGAGTAGGGGGAATGAAGGAGCATTTAGATGGAATCACTTAGCAATCTTCATGAATTCATCCTAAGAATATAAGCAAATGTGAATTTTATCACCAAATAGTCTTTCTTAATTCACTTTCTTTTCCTACAACAAATTACCTAAGATTTGGTACTTTACTTTTTGAAATGAGGTTTTACATAGCTCAATGTTTTAGAGACTAAAAGTCCACAGTTGGGTGACCATAAAGTTTGGTCTCTGGTGAGGGCCCCCAATTATGTCACATATTAGATGGCATATGGCAAGATAATATGTGGGAGGAAGAGATCACATAGTATCATAGAAGACAAGGGAGATTCAGGAGACAGGCTCACTCTTTCACAACAAACCATTCTCAAGGGAATTACTCACTCTGCAGGACTATCCCTAATGCCTACTTAGGGCAGTGCCCCCAGGGACCCGACCACCTCCTACTAAGCCTTTCTATTAAAGGTCTCACTGTCCTTTAGTACCATCACCCGGGGACCAAGCTTCCAGTACATGAATCCCCGAGGGACAGACCACATCCAAATCAAAGCACAGTCGTACAAACAACAGAAGTTGAACTTAAAAAAAGATTTTTTCTACATTATGTCATTATACAAGGCATCATATTTTCTCCAATTTTTTTCTCTATCCTTCCTGTCTGACTCCAATACCAAATAAGTCAAATTCACAATCTAAAATATTGCTGATTAAAATATATAACATTTTGTGAACTATCAAGAAAGAAAAATAAAGACAATTAAACCCTAACTCATACTTGGATTCAGAGACACTAAAAACATTCATCATAAATCTCTGAACTACAGTACACAGTCACACACATACACACACACAATTATTCAATGAATTTCTCTAGTAAAGTTAGAAAAAGCCATCATTAAGAACCAATTTTCCAAACAAGTTAGATTTGTGTCATCCCTGAAAAGAAGGAGGTAGGGAGCTTGAAGTTTATTTTATGGCATACATTTGCTGCCTAAAGACAACTTGGAATAGCATTGACAGATAATGGACCATATTTCATATCTGACAAATGTGTCTTATTTTTAAAACTGAAAGCAAAGAAACTCATTAGATTTCCTTTCACTCTTGCCTCAGAATAACAGGGCAATTTCCAGCATACCTATTTCTCTCTTTTTTTTCATTTTCTGTTTTCTTCTCTTCTTTACATTCCTCTGTAATCATTCTCATTTTCTCTCTTTCTCTCTCCCCTCACATTTCCAAATATCAATTAATTGTCTCCATAGCCCATTAATGTGGCTTGCCTCAAAGGCCCTTAATAATCATTTTGAACATGTTTATTATGTTTGATAGGAAATAATTTTATTAAAGTTCATTTTGTCTCCTTGTTTGTAAGTAATCTCATGTCTCCTTACCTATAATACTACTCCTAGGAAAGTAATATTTTTAGCTTTAATAAAAGTTTGTTATAACCAGGGAGATCATAATGAGGACTCATGAAGCTGAAAGGCTGGTAGAGTGACTCCATTTCCAAAACAGCCTGGCACCTAACTATAATGGATATGACTTGTGTTTACCTGGCATAATGTTCCTGATACCTAATAGTGGGCATTTTCTCTTCAACATCAAGGATTGTTTAGATCAATTTACTCACTGCATTGGTTATTTGCTAAAACCTTAGCTAGGTCACTCATATAAAAAGTTGATGCCAGGCCCCTCCTCCTCCACCCCGGAGACCTTGGGGGCTGGCAGGATCATCAGCAGCCCCTCCTCCTCCACCCCGGAGACCTCAGGGGCTGGCAGGATTGTCAGCAGCACCTCCTTCCACTCCCCAGAGACCTCAGGCCAGTGGGATTGTTGGTTGCCACTCCTCCTCCAATACTGAGACCTCAGCAGCACATGGACCATCAGTGACCCCTTCCACCACCTGCAGAACCCTGGTGGGCTGGTGGAAGCTTCAGCAACCCCTCATCCACACAGAAGACCTCAGTGGGTTTGTGACAGTGTGGTGAGTTTCTCTCTCAAATAGAGGACCTCAGTGGGTATACAGGAGTAGCAGCAGCAAATCTGCCACTCCAGCTGTAGGATCTTGGCAAGCCTAGCAAGAGTATATGTGAGTCCTTCTCCCATATAGACAGCACTGGTAGATCTGGTGACTTGAAACAGCCTAAAGCCACAGTAACAAGAGGAGCTAAGGGTTGGCTTACAGCAATACTCCTAGACAAGTCAGCCTAGGAAGATTCACCCAACAGACCCTGAAGAGGAATTCAGGTGACTGGCCCCTCCCCTTCACTGTGGGACCCAGCAATTGGACAAACATCACCCATACAGTAGGACCCTAAGACACAAATGATGATCAGTTGAGACTAGTGGGATTGGAAAGACCAAAATATCAACCCAAGAGGTGAAAATGACAAAACAAAAAAGCAAAATGCAATCTCAAATGTCCAGTCCATCAGGAACAAGTACAGGAGATATGGAAATAGAGGACATTAGAGGTCATACACCTGAAATTTCTGAAAAGATAGCAAGTGAAATAAAGAAACACATCCATGAGGTTATAAAGGAAATTGGATTAGAAATAATCTCTCAAGTAAAGAAAAAAATGACAACCTTAATAAAGGAATTGCTCAGCATAGCTAGAGAAGACATAGATTTTTTAAAAAGTACAGGAGCATGGGAAAATGATGGAAACCTTGAATTAACAATTTAGGAAAGAAACAGAAGGAATGAAACAAATTCACAGAGATATCCAGGAAATAAAAAATTCCACTGAAAGCTAGGTAAACTGTTTAAATGAAGCTGAGGATAGACTTTCAGACCTCGAAGACAGGATTGCAGCTAGTGATCATGAAAGGAAAGAACTTTTAAAAATAGTAAGGGAGCGTGAAATAACAATTCAAAAGCTTTAAGACAATGCAAAGAGAAGCAATATAAGACTGTTAGGCATAAATAAAAACGCAGGAGTCAACACAAATGACATTAAAAAAATTATTCACATAAGTAATTACAGAAAATCTCCCAAACATGGAGAAAAAATTGGATATACAGGTAAGTGAGGCATATAGAATGCCAAACAGTCATAGCCAAAATAAATCTACACCAGATATATAATAATTAACATTCTGGAAATTCAGCATAAAAACAGAATACTAAAAGCTGTTAGAAAAAAGACACAACACACCTATTGAGGAAAGCCCATTAGAATCACAGCAGACTTTTCAGCACAAACCCTCAAGTTAAGAAGAGCTTAGAGTGAAGTATTTCAAGCCTTGAAAGAAAACAACTTTCAACCCAGATTGATGTACCCTGCAAAACTTTCTTTCAAAATTGATGGAGAAATAAGATACTTCCATGACAAAAAGCAGCTGAAGAAATTCATGTCTACCAAGCCAACACTAGAATGAATACTGAAATACATTCTAGGGAGAGACAAAAATGACTATAATTCCCAGAAAAACAACAGAAAGAAACCACCAGGCAGGGCAAGCAATTAAACAAGGGGGAAAATCAGGAAACCAACAACAGGAAAATAACACGACGAAGTTCAGCCAGTATACATCAGTTATATCCATGAATGTAAATGGCTTCAATTCACCAATTAAAAGAAATAGGTTGACAGACTGGATCAAGAAACGGGATCCAACAATATGCTGTATACAAGAAACACAGCTGACTCAAAATGAAACTCAAAGACTAAAACTCAAAGTATGGAAAACAATATTCCAAGGAACAGGAACCCAGAAAAAAGCAGAGGTAGCTATTCTGCTTGTAGACTATGTGCACTTCAAACCACAAATGATCAAAAGAGATAAAGAAGGTCACTACATACTTGTCAGGGGAATAATTCAAGAGGAAGAGCTAACAATCACAAATATATATGCACCAAATACAGGAGCACCCAACTATATAAGACAAATACTAATAGGCATGAAAAACCAAATATGCAGCAACACAGTTGTTATAGGGGACCTTAATACCCCATTGTTACAAAGAGATAGATAACTAGACAAAAAGTCAGCAAAGAAATAACAGAACTGAATTAATCCTGTGAACAAATGGAATTAATAGATGTTTACAGTGGTCCACGCAAAAACATCAGAATACACATTCTTCTCAGTTGCACGTGGGATATTTTCTAAAATAGACCATATATTAGCCCACAGAACATGCTTAAGTAAATGCAAAGGAGTTGAAATTACCCCATGCATATTATCTGACCATAGTGCATTGAAATTGGAAATTAATGGCAAAAGAAACTGCAAAACCTACATAAACACATAGAAATTAACTAACAACCCCTTGAACAACCAGTAGGCTACACATGAAATTAAAGAACAATTAAATAATACCTAACATTCCATGAAAATGCAGATACAACATACCAAAACCTGTGGGATGCAATGAAAGTGATGCTAAGAGGAAAATATATAGCAATGAATTGCCACATCAGAAAAACAGAATGAGCACAAATAAACAACCTAATGCTACATCTCAAGCTTCTAGAAAGAGAAGAGCAAGTCAAGCCCATGGTTCATAGAAGAGAGCAAATTATAAACATCAGAGTAGAAATTAATGCAACTGAGACTAGGAAAACAATAAAAAGAATTAATGAATCAAAGAGTTGGTTCTTTGAAAGAATAAATAAAATTCATAAACCTCTAGCCAACCTTATCAAGAAAAAACTCAAATTCATGCAATAAAGAATGAAAAGGGTGAAACTACTACAGATCCCATGGAAATTCAGAAGATCATGAATACCTACTTTGAAAATGTTTACTCACATAGGGTGGAAAACACAGAGAACATGGACAAATTCCTAGAAATGGATGAATTACCAAAGCTGAATCAAGAAGATATAACAATTTTGAATAACACAATATCAGCTACTGAAATTGAAAATGTGATTAAAAACTTACCAACAAAGAAAAGCCCAGGTTCTGACAGATTCATGGCTGAATTTTACAAGAAATTTAGAGAAGATTTAATGCCAATACTCCTCAAACTCTTCAATGAAATTGAAAGGGAAGCAATCCATCCTAACTTACTCCTGGAGGCAAGTATTACTCTGATAACAAAACCAGAGAAGGATTCAACCAAAAAGGAGAACTATAGGTGAATCTCCCTAAGGAACATCAATACAAATATTCTCAATAAAATACTGGCAAACAGAATGCAGCAAATTATCAAGAAAATTACACATCATGACCAAGTGGGATTTATCCCAGGAATGCAGGGGTGGTTTCACATACGCAAATCAATAAATGTAATACACCACATCTACAGAGCCAAGGACAAAAATCACATGATCATCTCAATAGACACATAAAAAGCTTTTCATAAAGTCCAACACTTGTTTATGATTTAAAAAACCCTACAGAAACTTGGAATACATGGTATCTACCTCAATCTGATAAAAGCCATCTATGACAAACCAACAGCCAACATTGTACTAAATGGATAAAAACTGAAAGCTTTCACTCTAAAATCAGGAACAAGACAAAGTGTCCACTATCACCACTCCTATTCAATATAACTCTTTACACATTAGCCAGAGCAATTAGACAAGAGAGAGAAGTAAAAGGAATAAGAATAGGAAAGGAAGAAGTTAAATTACCACTATTTGCAGATGAAATGTTACTCTACATAGAAGACCCTAAAAACTCCATCAAAAGACTACTGGAGTTAGTAAACAAATTCAGCAGTGTAGCTGGATACAAACTCAACACTCAAAAATCCATAGCATTCTTGTACAAAAACAACAAATTCACCAAGAGAGAAATTATGAAAATAACACCTTTCACAATAGCATCCAAAAATACTCAGAAATCAACCTAACAAAGGATCTAAAAGACCTATAGCTGAAAACTATAGTACTCTAAAAAAGGAGACTGAAGAGGATGTCAGAAAATCAAACATTATCCCTTGTTCTTGGTTAGGAAGAATCAACACTGTGAAAATGGCCATACTCCCAAAATTGTTATACAGATTTAAAGCAATCCAAATCAAAATGCCATTAACAAACCTTACAGATCTAGAGAAAACATTCCTAACATTCACCTGGAAACAGAAGAGATCTAGAATAGCAAAGGCAACCCTGGGCAACAAAAGCGATGCAGGAGGCATCTCAATCCCTAACTTGAAATTATACTACAAAGCTACTATGATAAAATCAGCATGGTACTGGCAAAAAGACAGACCTGAAGATCAATGGAACAGATTAGAAGATGCAAATACAATTACAAAGACACTCAGCCACCTTATATTTGACAAAGTGGCTAAACATGTTCACTGGAAGAAAGATAGACTCTTTAATAAATGGTGCTGGAAAAATTGGCTTTCCACATGCTAACGACTAAAACTAGACCCATGTCTATCATCATGCACTAAACTAAAGTCAAAATGGATCAAAGATCTAAATATTAGAATAGAAGCACTAAATCTACCAGAAGAGAAGATGGGTAGAAATCTTGAAGATATAGGGGTAGGCAAAGAGTTCATGAACAATACACAAACTGCATGGGAAATACTTCAAAAAATCAACAACTGGGATCTCTTCTTATTTAAAAGTTTTTGCATTTTAAAAGAAATCACCAATAGAGTAAAAAGAAAACCCACAGAATGGGAAAGAATTTTAGCCAGCTGTCCCTCAGATAAAGGACTTATATCTAGAACATTTAAAGAATTGAAAAACATCAGGCCCACCAAATTCATAGAGCCAATCCAAGAATGGGTATCTGAGATGAAATCGTACTTCTCAGATGAAGAAATACAAATGGCCAATAAATACATGAAGAAATGTTCAGCAGCACTGGTCATTCAAGAAATGCAAATTAAAACATTATTGAGATTCCATCTCACTCCAGAAAGAATGGCTGCCGTCAATAATTCAACTGATAATAAATGTTGGTTGGCCTGTGGGGAAAAAGGTACCCTTCTCCACTGTTGCTGGGAGTGTAGACTGGTGTGGCCACTGTGGAAATCAGTCAAGGTTCCTCAAAAACTAGGATTGGAAGTCCCATTCAATCCAGCTATTCCCCTTCTGGGTATTTTCCCAGAAAAATTGAAAATGTCATACCATATATGTGCACCCATGCTTATAGCAGCACAATTTGTCTTTTTTTTTTTCATACCAGGGATCGAACTCACAACCTCATGCCTGCCAGGAAGTCATTTAGGAGCAGAATGCTTTGTAATAGCTAAATCTTAGAAGTAACCAAAATGCCCACCAAAACCTCAGAATGGATAAAAAAGATGTGGTATTTTTATATAATGGAATATTATTCAGCTATAAAAAGGAAAACCTTGAGACTTTTATAGGTAAATGGAGGCAACTTGAGACTCTACTCATAAATGAAACAAATCAGACTCACATCTGTAAATATCGTATTGTCTCCCTAGTGTAAAAAATAAATAATAATAATAATAAACTGAAATGGTAATAAGATCCAAAATATACAATAGGTATTATAATAATGAAAGGGAAGGTAGGTACTCAAAAGGAAAATAACAACTGGGATAAGGGAAAGGAGAAATTGAAGAAAGGAAAAGATTATATGTATGTAGGCATAAACATATAACTGTATGTATGTATATGTGTACAAGATAGATAACTATACTACTAATCTCTGTTAGTCCATCAAAAAGAACAACTTGTGCTGTCATTGTTTGATTGTTTGATCATTTTTTATGCCTAGATTATGTAACCTGAACAACTACTTCAAAGATAACAATATGCAATATATTAACTAGTGTTGATTTCTTATTGTTTTTTAGTTCTGTATTATTTCTATCCTTTTTTCTGTTTTGGTTTTTAAAATAAAAAAAGTTGAGTCAATACATCAAAATTTAATTATTCCTCAAATCAACATTTTCTGTGACCAAGCTTTGTCCTGACATTCTGCCCAGTACGATGACAAATCAACAACTAAAACATAGTCTCTGCCTTCAAGTTAGCAGAAAAAGGAAACACATGAGAAATACACATAACCCAAACCCAGGTATATTTGCATATACCTGTGAACACAGCATTTGGTAGGTTGACGTAGGAGGATTACAAATTCAAGGCTGCCCTGGATTACATAGTGAGACCCAGCCTTAAAGAAAAAGTGAAGGAAAACAAGAGGGGTTTCAACATGCCAGAGTGGTGAGTGGCAGCAATTCAGCCTCTCCAAGATTTGGAATCAAGACACTGGAAAATAGCAACTTGGGGAAGAAAAAGAAGAGAGACAGAAGAGAAGTAGATCCCCAGGAATCAGGAAAGAAGTGACAAGCTGTTGAAGAGACAGAGTGCAGTGCAGAGAAGGGAATGAAACAGTCAAGACCTTCTCCCAGTCTGACTCTGCTGAAGCAAAGTGAACACTGAGAGAGAAGAGAAGTAGATCTCCAGAAGTCAGGAAAGAAGTGACAAGATGTTAAAGAGACAGAGTGCAAGGCAGAGAAGGGAATGAAACAGTCAAGACCTTCTCCCAGTCTGACTCTGCTGAAGCAAAGTGAACACCGGAGGTATTAGGGGTCTCCAGAGAGAAACAGTGGTGGGACTGGGTTGGGGGTTGTTGTAGCCTGCAAGGACAGTGCAGGATTTTGCTCCACCAGCAGCTCCCTCAGAAGCAACAGCTGGAGGATGATACTAGCGCTGGTGTCTACCACACTCTGGGAAAGAGTGCAAGGTTGGGTGCCAGTCTGTAAAAGGACAGTTTGAACCTAGGACACAGAATGAGTGCAGGACACCCGCACATCAGGGTTCCGAGTGTTACCCTCCCACGGTGACTGGGTGAGAGACAGCCATAGAAGACAGCTGCAGACAGGGAGGAGGCTGAAAGAGATCCCTGCAGGCCAGACTGGGAAGGACACAGACTCCCACAACCCATAGCTAAAGTCCAGGCCCAGATGGTGTTTCGGTGGGTCTGAAAATCTGGGCACCTAGTATCACAACCTCACCCCACTGCCTACCTCCCAGCACAGACCTGGGGTCCAGCTGCCTTCCTTATCTACCGTCATGAGTAGGTCACATTTTGGATTCGACATTGCCAAGCCTGAGTAAACCTCGGGAATAGGGGGCACTTAGAAAACCAAAGCCCTTAAGGCTAGATGGAGAAAACTGAGAATTGCTAGACATCAAAATTACAGATCCCAGAATGAAACCACTCATTCAAAAACACAGAGAAATTTTTTGACCCTTGTTTGTTTTTGTTTTTGTTCCTTTCCTCTTTCTTCTTCACTGGTTTATCAGGGTTTGCAGAATTTTGCTTCACCTTTTTTCCTTCTCTTTTTTTTTTTTTTACTTTTTTCTTTTTTTTTTTATCTTTTCCTCTTTCTCCTTGAATTTTTCCCTCTAGCTTTTTTTATTGTAATTCTCATTATTTTTCTCTCATTTCTCTTGTATATTTGTCATTTGTTTTGTTCTGTTACCTTTACCAAATTCTATAAATACCTCTTCTCTTTTTTATTTAACCAGGAATCAAACTCATGACCTTGTGCTTGCCAGGCAGGTACTGTGCTGCTGAGATATATATCACTGGCCCTGTATTCCTTAATAGGATCTTTTTACTCACTACCTTCTCTTCCTTTTCATCTCCTGTAGTTTAAGTTTTAAATTTTTTTCTTGTATCCTCCCATCCCCAACACCTGATAATTTAACCTTTAAGTTTTATTAATCTTTAGATAGTCAGCTAGCTATATATAACTACTGTGATTGCATTTAATACACATTAGCTGCATGTCAATCAATATCTGGGTTATCTTAATGTTTATACAATGATTGTGGATTTCCTTTCTATGGTTAAGGTTGGTACATTATTGGCTATTATGGTATGTCAATAAACAATTTCCCTTGAACAATACTATTGTAGTTGATTCACTTAATATCACCAGTCACTTAATTGCTGCTATTAATGAGTCTTCTCATATGCCAACACTCAAATTACCTTTGTGACATTAACAATACTGGGTTCCTAACTAGGTATTGGACCAAGTGCACTGCATCCTCCCCTCTCACATTAACAGAGATGGTCAGTTCTTTGGGCAGAGGCAAAGACAAAATTAGCCAGGCCCAAAGGACATCACTGAAAAGCAGACTAACTAATGAGATCTCTATACTAAAAACAAAGTTTTCTACAAATCTCAGCATAAAAAAAAAAAAACATGAGAAGACAAAGCAACAAAATGCTCCCAAAAAGTTTCAACTCCCCCAAAACCAAGCAAGGGACATCGAGGGGGAAAATAACAAAATCCACACCCCTGAATTGATAGAAAGGATGACATAGAAGATTTCAAAGCAAATCAAAAAGCTGCTTAGTAGAATCACAGGAGACATAACTAAACAGATAATGGAAGTAGTAAACAAAATAATCAGAGAGCTTTCAGAAGACACTAATAAAAAGCTAGCTGATCTACAAAGTAATACAAAACAAAAATGATCAGTTTAGCAAACAATTGGAGTCCATAAAAAGGTTTCAATCAGAAATCCAGGAGATTAAAAATATACTGAGTAGCCAGGGGTTTAGCTCAGCAGCACAAGTGCCTTACTGGCAAGCGCAAGGTTGTGAGTTCGATCCCCAGTACAAAAAAAAAAAAAAAATATATATATATATATACACACACACACACACACACACACACATATATAGTATGGGCAACCGAAGGGCCCAATATGAAGACAGAATTTCATAATTAGAAAACAGGGATGTTTCCAAGGACCAACTACTTAACAATACCTTTAAGACAACAAGAGAAAATGTAAAAACAGCTGCTAGATGATGCAAAGAAGACTAAGATTAATTGGAGTAAGTAAACACTCAGAAGAAGCACTATTGCATTAATAAAACTGGCAGAAATAATAGCAGAAAACATTCCAAATATAGGGAAATAAATAAAGATCGACGTAAGTGAGGCATATAGAATCCCAAAGAGCTTCACTCAAAAGAGAAATCTCTCCACGTCACCTATAAAGGCAAACTCATTAGAATTACAACAGACTTAACGCAAAATTTAAAGGCCAGGAGGGCTTGCAGTAAAGTGTTTCAAGTCCTAAGATAACAACTTTCAACCTGGACTTATATATCCAGCAAAACTTTCCTTCAAAATCAATGGAGAAATGAGGTATATCCGTGACAAGTCGCACCTCGTGAAATTTATGACTACCATACCAGCATTACAAAAACTTCTCAAAACTCCCCTAAGAGACTAGGAAGCCAGCAATTCCAGTAAGTCAAATAGAAGGAACCCACCCAGAAGTGTTAACAGTTAACCACAAGGGAAAAAACAGGGAAATCAACAACAGGAAAAAATACAAGGACAGGAATAAATCAACACCTTTCCATAATAACTCTCAATGTGAATGGTCTCAATTCCCCAATCAAATAACACAGATTGGCATAATGGATCAAGAAACAAAACCCAGTGGTAGGCAGTATACAAGAAATACATTTAATCTAAAAAGAAACTCACAGACTAAAAATCAAAGGATGGAAAACAATATCCCATGCAGTGGGAACCTAGACAAAAGCAGGAATGGTATCCTAAGTCCAGACAAAGTGGATTTCAAGCCAAAACTGATCATAAAAGACAAAGAAGATTACTACATTTTGGCTAAGGAAACAATCAACTGAAAGAGAAAACAATTATAAATAAACACCAAACAATGGTGCACCAACTTCGTAAAATAATTTTTAATGAACATTAAAAATCAGATATATGCCAACACAACTATAATGGAGGATTTCAATATCACATTGCCACAAGTAGCCAGATCAACTAGACAAATTATCAACAAAGAAATATGAGTTGAACAAAAACCTTCTAACAGGTCAACTTAATAGATATCTACAGCGTGTTCCACTCAATAATGACAGAATACACATTCTTTTCCACAGCACATGACACTTTCTCAAAAACAATCACATGCTAACCCATAAAGCATGCTTAAGTAAATGCAAAAAATCAATACTCTCTTGTTTAGCTTCCACATGTTTTCATAGTTTCTGTGTGGGTTTATTTTTACTATTGATTTCTACTTTCATTGCACTATGATCTGAAAATATGGCATAGCATAACACAAACATGGCCATCTTTTCCAAAATCATGGAAAAAAATAAATTCATAAACCAAGGTATCACTGTGTCAACTCCTCACAATGAATGTAATAATTATGTACTACAACTATGTATCAATTAAAGAAATGAGAGAGAGAAGTAACTGCATGGCTCAAGTCAAACAGTTAAATTAGTACTGGCTTCCCCATATTTTCCCTAACTTGTCATTCCAACTTTTTCTCTGTGTGTCCATTCCCCACAGGTAAGACAGGCCAAACTATGTCTGCAGCATCCTCATCTTTTAATACTATATTTAATCACAAATGGATACCTAAGAAGCATCAGTGAGAAGCATGGCCTATCCTATGCTTTGTTTCTCTGAGGTGTACAAATAAAAAGTAGATCATTTTTAAATTATTCTTTAACCACTTATAATTGAAGTTTTCAAAAATACACAAAATAGAGTATGAATCCCAAGTACTTATCCCCAGTTTAAAAAATTACTGATGACACTGCTATTTTGATTTCATCCCTACTCTACCTATTTTATCCTTATTTTATCAAATTCTACCTAGAAGTGCTTTCCTTTTACCCACAAATTAGTCAATGGGTGAGTTTTGCATCCATGAATTCGACTAACTTTGGATTGGAAATATTTGAGGAAACGTGTCTGTACTGAACACGTTCAGAGTTTTTATTATATTTCTAAACAATGTGGTATGCAACTATTACATAGAATTTATGTTATATTAAGTATTACAAGTAATCTAGAGATGATTTAAAGTATATGGAACATACAAAGTGTATGTTCAGATTATATGTAAGTACCACACTATTTTACATAAAGGACTTGAGCATCATGGATTTTGGTATCCATAGGGCTTTCAAGAACAAATCCCCAGATACTGAGTGATGGTCACATATCAGTGTGTATCTCTAAGCGGATAGGACTATTTAACATCACCATGAGGCCATTATCTCAATAAACAAAATTATCAAGCATTTCTTAATACTATTTAATAACTTGCCTCAATTTTTCTTGATTATCTAAAAATACACTTTTATAATAAATGTGTTCAAATCAGGATCCAAATAAATTCATACATACCATTTGTTTGACTAGTCTTTGAAGTCTCTTTTCCTCCAAAGCAATTTTCTCTGCTTGTTTTTTCCTTTCTTTTCTATGCTCTTTGAAGAAAATTAGTCATTTGACCAACAAGTGATTTTATCTTTGAGTTATCAGTCACCGTGTTACCTTTTCTCCCACATTTTCCATAACCTGTAGTCAGGTCTAGAGAACTGATAATATCTATGTTCAATAATTTTAACAAAAAGATGACATAGATACTGCTGTAATTTTCTACTGAATCACATCAGAAAGCATAGAATTGTTGTCTGACTTGAGCGTTGATAAATGTGTCCCCTCCCTGAAAACAACGTCTCTCCAGTAACTTGCACCCAGTGTTGGGCACTGACCACCCCTGCTCATAATTACTGTTCTACTGGGGACTTTATTTTGATTAATCAATCTTTTCGTGTCAAATGTATACCACAGAGTAAGATAATTTTTTCTTTTAATTTGATCAAATGAATTAAAAACAATAAGGTCCAAAACATTCTTAAAAGCACTAAACACACATTAGACAATTATTCCCCCTAAAATGTGCTAACTTTCAACCTACATAAGTCCCTCCCCCTCATTTGAGAACAAGAACCTCTTTTCAATATCTGAAAATTTCAGACACCTGTTGGATAGAGCTTTTTCTTTCATTACCTATTGATTAAAAAATTGAAGGATGAAAAACTTCTATAAATTCAGTGGCTCTACAAATGTTTCTACTAAATCACAACAGTATTCTGCACACATTTCAGGTACAGCAAAGCATGTGTCATAGGGATAAAATAGAATTTCTAAAATTATACAAGTCGCAATCTGTCTCCTTCTTTATCTTATATCCCCAAATTGTGCTATCTCTAGTGAGGAAAGATTTTTACCTGCTGGCATAGTCCTATACAGTAAGTCCCTGACTTACAAACAAGTTTTGTTCTAGGAGAACGTTTATAAGTCAAAATCATTCATAAGTCTGACAAATTAATCCATACACCTTTGACACAAAGATGCATTTGCCTTGCATTTCCTAGCAGCCCTCTCCACATCACCACTGCTTTTCCTCCTGCTTCCAGACATGCTAGGGTCTGACTGAGCACTGTATTTCTGTATACTATCACACTGTAGGTAAGCATACAGCAGCACAGCTGTGACAATGTCTGGCAAATACATGAGCTACTCCGCGATTTGTTCATATCTATAAATGTTTGCAATTCAAGGTTAGCTCATATCTCTGAAAGTTCCCCACTCAAATGTTCATAAGTCAAGGAGTTACTTATTCTCTGGAATTCAGCAGCAGCAAGTTAAGAGATGGGGTAGGGAATTAACTCCCCCTGAAGATGCCAGAGAGGTAGAATTGACATATTAGAGTTGATTAAGAGACACTGGTGGAGAGAGATCATCTTCAGTGAAATGTCAGAGGGAGTATACAAAGAGCAAGAAGCAAGGCTTTCTGGACAGATATGCTTGCTGCCACCACCACCTTTCCACCCTTTTGGAATTTTAAAAAAAGGCCACAGATGCCTCAAATTCCTATTCCAATTATTCTGAACACTGGAATTGTACATGACTTATACCTTTGCGGGACACATAGCAGTGATTCAATCTGCAATGTTTCCTGATAGATCTACAATAGTACCCTTTCTCCTTCCCCACCTCACTGGGGTCTATAGTTCAGCAACTGCTCACCACATCTGGTACTTGAGCTTCTGAAACTTCACCTATAGGCTCCATCTTCATCACCTTCCCAATAATGTTAAGAATAGTCTACTAATGCCCTATCTAGGTAAAGGTAGAAGGCCAAGAAGTACAATCTCCCACATGAGTGACACCCTATAATCCACCTAAAACCCCAGGTCACCTAATTCCTAGTGATCATCAAGGTAAGGAACCCAGTGTCCTATTCCCAGAACAATGCAAGGAGAAATACAGAGAAGAAGGAGAAGGGATGTTGTTTTATCCAAATACAAAAGAAGTCATGAGGGACAAGTCTTCTTGGCCATTGTTCACTTCTAATCACATTAAACAACCAGCTGGAGAATTATTCTCCCACCGAGCCCAAAAAAAAATCATATAATGCAACTGCCTGGGTAGGCTGGATGTTCACAGACAATGTAACAGAATAATTGGGTCAGTGACCTAAACTTTGTTGTTTAGACCATACACTCTTGAAAGCCCAAAACCCAATCCTCCTTCTCCTAGACCATTCGCCATTAGATACTAATGCTGATATTCTTTACTCAGGTGCAACTACTTTATTGAAGAATTCCCAAAGTGAAACTTTCAAAATTTGAAAGAATGAGGCTGTTTGCTGTATGCAGAGTTGGCCTTATGGAGATGCTGAGAAAATGGAGTGCAGTTTAAACCCATCAATTGGAAAGAATTTGCAAAGCATCTTGGATTACTTGGTCCCCCAGAAAAACCGCTCAGAGGAGGGGTTAGGGCCTGAGGACAATGGAGGTGCCACCAACTAAATTATGGCTCCTGCCTCAATTCTTTACTTCAACATTCACTACAAAACTCTTTTCCAATTTTTCAAAAACCAGAGGAGACAACCTGCCATGACCCCAATGGCTAAGATCCTTTTTCCTTAAGTCTCTAGCCCTGTATTCCTCTTAAATTTTCGTTTTGAGTTGCCCAACAAGAACTTACTTCTGAAATGCAAAGTGGAGGTGGGGGGGGGTCCAATATCATGTTGACACTGATCCTAGTCTTAAGAAATTTATCTTGACAAGAAAAGTCACTAATATTTCTCTTGGTGAAACACTGCATCTGCCTTTCTTCCCCAAGTGGAACTAGACTGTAAGAAAGTCAAATTCAACATTCATTCATACATTCAACATTTACTGAATATCTCTGTACTACATATAGTACATAGATGAACAGGACAGAGTGCCAATCCACAGTTCCCTGATCTAGTAAGGGAGGTAGGAAAAGAGTGCCACTAACCTCGGAGTTATATGGAATGATGATGCCACAGTAAAAGTGAATCTATCACACCAAGGGTTCACCATATCTACTTTACAGTGCAATGATATTGAACAGTTTGCTGAATGTCCCCCAAATGCCCATGTGTTAAAGAATTTAACACAGGGTAGCACTACTGGGAGGTGTTAGAGAGGTAGGGTTTAATGGAAGGTCCTTAAATCATTGTAGGTGTCCCTTTGAAGGGAACTGCAGGACCTTAGTCTCTTCTTTCTCTCTTTACTTTCAAGTCATAAGGAAGTAGATTAGTTCCACCAAATGCTCCCACTGCAATGTGTTGCCTTGCCACAGGTGCAAAACAGTGGGAGTAACTGGTCATAAACTGGTGTCAAAACCTTAGCCAAAATAAACCTTCTCTCTTTATAAGTTACTCATCTCAGAAGTTATTTTCTATAGTAATGGAAAGCTGACTAGACCAGAGGTAAGAGAAAGCTATGCAGTAGTGTGCCTTTTGAGTCTACTTTTGCAAGTATAGGCTGTGTCCCTGGAATAAAAACAGGCTAGGTCCCACTTACCAGGACAAGAAATTCTGTATCTCAGCTTTCTGGGTTTTCTGTCCTCCAACTCTCACCCAAAAATAGCAGGAACCTGAAGAGAACAATTTTTATAAAGAGGAAATGGACTTAACCAAGCTAAGACCTCCTCCTCCACTGGACTGTGGAGGAAGAAAGAAGGGTAGTCTTGGAAAAATACTTGCTCCAGATACATGAGGTACAGGTCAAATAGGAAAGGGGAATTAATTAATTAAAAATCTTAGTAAGACAACTGTAGGAGGTGAGGATACAACCCAGTGGCAGAGCATATGCCACACATTGATGAGGTCTTGGGGTTTGATCCCCAGAACTACCAAAGAAATATATTTGTAAATTAATATCCAGCTTTAAGAAATAATATAGTGAGATCTTTTCTACACTTACCCCAGTTTCCCCTGATAATATTTCACAAAATTACTACAGCATCACAACCAGGATATTGACATTCATACAGTCCATCAATCTTATTTCAATTTCCTGTTATTTGTACTTATTTATATGTATTTTAGGTTTCATACAATTCTATCACCTGTGTAGGTTCATGTATCTATCATCATAGTAAAGAAAATTAGTAATTCCAACGGCAAGGTACCCCTGGTGTTACCTGTTTATGGCCACATGCACGACCTGCTTAGTCCATTATATGCAGCAACCACTAAATCTGTCTCCTATTTCCAATTTTTATCTTTTCAAAATGTCGTACAAATGTAGTCATACAGTAACATCTTGGGATTGGGTTTTTGTTCAGCATAATTTCCTAAATATTCATCCAAGTTGAAGAATATGACAGTTTTCTCCTATTGATTGCCAAATAGCAGCCTATGATGTGGATTTACCGTACTTTTGCCATTTACTATTGGAGGGCATTTAACTGGTTTCCACCTCTTGGCTATCATGAAGAAAACTGCTGCAAACATTTATATGCAAGTGTTTAAATGTCCTTGGGTATAGAATTTAGAGACCATCTTCTAGTGGAAGTTCCATTTTTAGATGTCCACTGATCGTTAAAACTCACTTTTTTAGTTACTTTTCTCTCACTGATGACACAAAATACCTGACACCCAAAGTTAAAGGAGGAAAGGTTTATTTAGCTCACAGTTTGTGGAGGTTCCTGTCTGTAACCAGCTGGCTCCAAGGCAAGTACACTGGCAGAGGGGCAACAGATCATTGTGGCAGAAGATACAAAAGTAACCAGAGCAAAAGCACAAAGCAAGCCTCTTTGCCTCCCTTATATTGTATTCAGGCTACCCACCCTAAGAGAGGTCCTTCACATGTTGGGGTGTAGACAGCTACCTTAAGTGTGTCCTCTACACCCTTGGATATAGAATTGCTGAGTCACTTAGTTAAGCTTCTATACTTCTCAAGTTGACACAATGAATCAATCATTACATTCACTCCACACAGACACACTGCCATGATAATGCACTTCTATCCCTTAGATGCCAGACCACATCCTAACTCCCTGGGCTTCACAGGCATGTCATATATAGTCTCTGGTCAGTGCCAGTCCTGGCTTGGGAATTACTCAGCAAAACTGATAGAAATGACCACAGATACCTCACCCAGTTCAGTAGGATTTAAAGCTACTTATTCTTCAAGTCCATCTTATTCTTCAACTTCTCCTACCCTAATGTTCATAGGCACCATTTGAGAAGTTACTACAAAGCAGGTTCTTGGGCCCCATTCCAAAAACTCGGATTCAGTCAGTCCAGAATGATCCCAGTAGCCTGCTTTTCATTATAAGGAAACTAAGTATGGCGTAGATTCTAAAGTGGCTTCCTTGACCCCCTTCTCAGTTTTTGCATTTTTATGCAATCCCTATTTCTTAAGTGTGGGTGGGACTTGTGACTTGCTTTTACCAATAGCATATGACAAAGGTGATGGAATCTCATTACTATGGTCAGGTTATGTTACATGTGACTCCATTTGAGATGCTACAAGACTCCCAGTCTACAGACTCTTCTTACTGGTTCAGTGAAGTAAGCGGTCATTTTGGAATAGTTTATGTAACAAAGAACTGCAGGTAACCTCAAGGAACTGCAGATGACTGCCAGCCTCCAACCAGAAAGTTATGTCACAACCTCAGCACAATAGCTGCATGGATATGAATTCTGTCAACAACTTGAGTGTCCTTGGAAGTGAATTCTTTCAGAGCAAAATGTTCATCTGAGAATGCAGGTCAGGCAACAATTTGATCACAGCCTCAGTAGAAGTCAAATGGAGAATCCAACTGAGCCAAGCCCAGAAATCTGATCCACAGAAACTGTGAGTAGCTTAAAGTTATTAGATGTATGGAAATGTGTCACATGGTAATATAAAATTAATACACCAGCTGACTCATACTTCTGCAATGACCGGTGACTCACATACCAGGTGACCCATAGAAGAATGACCTGACCTAGAACACAAACTGAGAACTACAGACCTAAATCAAGGTGAGACTGAGAGTCAAGTGGTCTCCAGTACTAATCTGCCTTGAAACACACAGTGGAAGTCTTTTTATAAGAAAGACATATCACTGGACCTGTCCCTAAGAAGTCTATCAGTTCTGCAGAAATATTTTGGAATCTGAATAATAACGATTTCCTACTCCCTATTCTGCCACTTGACTCTCCTCCCAGAGGTTTTTTGGGGCCATAAGGTTGGCACTTTATAATTTTCCCCCTTTTGCCACTCTTTGAGGCAGTGAAGAGCTTCTCAAAAAGTCTTCATGTTCTTCAGTAACTCTACTTCATTTTCTAATGCCTAGTTGATCACAGAATGAAGATTTTTACTGGCAAACAGAATGACATGCACATATACAATTACAGTGATACCTCAGTTTACAAATGCTTTTGTTTGTGAACCACTTGGTTCACAAACAGAAGCATTTGGCAAAATTTTGTTTTTGCTTGTGAATTCAGCATTGGGTGACAAACAATGCTAGGTATCTTTCCCACACAAATACAAACATGGCTATTGTCTTCAGAATTGTACAATGAATTAAGTTTGTGAACCAAGGTACCATTGTATATGTATACAAACAAAAAATAAGTTTTGCAGTCTCCCTATCTCTCCCTCTTTCTCTACACACACAGACACACAGACACTCACAGATACACATATGCGCTATCAAGCACACACACAGCAGGAAGTTTTTCTACAGTGTTAACTGCTGCATCACCAGAGCCCAAGACTTTGCCAGTCACATAGTGGTAGGAAGGAAGGGAGGGAGGAACAGATGGAGGGAGGGAAGGGAAAGGGGAAAAGAGGAAGGAGGGAGGGGACACCATGAGGTCTCACACCTACACCATTCCTTCAGGATCCATTTGATGACAGAGCTAATCAATTGTACTCAGATGTTCATGAGTAATCATGGTTCTTTTCTTCTACACCTCAAAGAAGTAGCCAGTGGAAATAGTCTAGGGCCATGATATAGTGATTTAGTCAGGAAAATGAGAACAAAACACGTTCCAAAGTTGGTTGCCCATTCCATACCCTTCAGGGACAGTGGGCATCTTAACTGCATATTTGTCTGTCGTAAAATACCCCTGGTGCCTTCAATCAGCCATAATTTTCAGCCAATTGAAGACAGCATGCATATTTTTAGCAACTCTTACAGTGACACACCACTGTTCATCTATGAAACTACTTCTTATGATAATCCACTTTCTGTCAAACAGTGCAGGCCTACAACGGGATGGCCCATGGGGAAGGACCTCATTAATGCACAATAGCCTTAATAGGTCAGTCTTTAAACAGATCACCCAGTATGGAAGCTGATTAATAGAACCAACTCTGAGTAGGAAGTTGCTCTTTAACTTTCAGTTTCCTTTGCTCACTAAAGACAGATCTGTGATGCAACTTTAAGATGGTTTTTCACAGCTCCAAATTTCTCAAGCAGTAAAACCAGTTTCAAGGCAATATTTTTCCTCTTCATCACCACTTTTCTAGCTTGGGGGATCTAATTCACTCAAATGTATCTGATGAGCTTCCTGCATTATTTATCCTCAAGTAAATTAGGAAAACCATCACTAGCCTGCCTCATATTTCTTGGCATGTCTACCCATTGAGCACACTGACATCCTGTTTAATCAAATAATTTATTTACATAGAATCAGTGCATCTGTTCATATTTCACAATGTAAAAAGGAGGAAAAAAGAGATACTTTTCAAGTCTCTCATCTTTAATTGGTAACCTGGCTGAGCACTATCTCATAGCTTTGGGGAATGGGCAAAGTGAAGGAAAGGTACTGGAGCACACACTAACCCAGCTCTGCCTGGCATACTGTGATGTGCATGTGCACACACATGAAAGAAAAATAAAGATTCTGTCTTTCACCTCACACTTTCCTTGCAGGATGAAGATCAGCCAATGTCCCAGGAAAGACTCTAGCTTCTAAACAAAAGTGTTCAGAAAACAGTGTTGCAGTAGCCCATTCACCATTAGGGTTTTAGAGAATGTGTTCCAACTCCCTGGTTGAATACATTGCCCAATAAATAGTAAATACTTGTTATGCTCAAAAGACCAAATGAGGCTGTATTAGAAGAGCTCTCTGGAAAAACAGAACCAATATGATAGATAGATAGATAGATAGATAGATAGATAGATACATAGATAGATACATAGATAGATACACAGATAGATAGACAGACAGATAGAAGAGAGAGATTTATTACAAGGAATTGGCTCACAAAATCACAGAGATTGGCATGTCCCGAGATCTGCAATGGGAGTAGGCAAGCTGGTGCCCAAGAAAGCTGATGGTTTTCTTCCAGTCCAAGTCCAAAGGCCTGAGAACCAGGAGAGCAAATGATGTAGTTCTGGTCATAAGGCCAGGACTAGAGACCCAACATGAGCACATATTTTCGTTCAAATCTGAAGGCAGGAAAAAGGTCATGTCCCACTCTGAAGGCAGTCTAGTAGGAAGAATTATTTTACTCACAGAAAGGGCAGATTTTTTCATTGGATTCAACTAATTGGATGAGACTACCCATACTAGGGAGGTGTTATGGCATGTATCTAGATGTCTCCCAAAAGCCTCATGAGCTCTTAGGTGAGGTTTTTTGGAGTTTGCTGGATCCAGGGTGTGTGATACTGGGATTAATGGTGTGTGTTACTAAATTAGCACACTAATTGGAATAGCATAGTTCTGGGCGTGGTGGAATGGATTTCCTGAAGACAGAAGCTCCAACCTGAGTATGTGTGGCACCACCCCAAAGGCTTGGAGCCTGAATGGTATAAGTGGAACAGGCAAGTTTGTTTCTGCTGCTTTCTGTCTGCCTTGCCATGGACTATTTCTCCTCTGCCACGTTCCTATGCCATGCTGCCCTTCCTAGGAACCACCCAATTAGGGACTGAAAGGTGAGTTGAAATAAACTGTGAGCTGAAATAAACCTTCCTGTTTTAACTTGTGGGTGTTGAATATTTTGCCCCAGCAACAACAAAAGTAACTAAAACAGGAAGACAATATGCAATGCTCAATCTACAGATTCAAATGTCAATCTCATACAAAAATACCCTCAGAGTTATACCCAGAATCATGGTTGACCAGTTAGAGAACCTTGCGGCTCAGTCAAGCTGGCACATAAAATTACCCCTTGCAGAAGTGTATTTGGAGACAGAAGGCCACCAAGTGGGGAGAAGAGAACCACCATGCTACACTTACTATCTCCTGATGTATATTATTTCCTTTAATTCAGGACACAAAATTATTCCTCCATTTGACACAGGCAGAAACTGACATACAAAGGAATCAAGTAACTTGCCCAAGTTCACACAGCTAATTATGAATCCAGGATCCTCTGAGCCCAAAATTCATCTTCCTGCTCCATCACAAATATATCCCTGGTCTTCTCACAATTAATTAGAGCTTTTGTCCACATCTGCATTCTTTATTCTCCCTCTTCTATTCACAAATGCTCAAGCTTGTCTGCACTTTAAAAAACTTTTTTAACACTATAAGCTTAAGGCTACTGTCATCCCAGGTAACTTCCAAAAGGTTTGATATTTTACAATACTGCTAAGCTCACCAATCAACTTGTATCAGACTAGAGTGAACATGGATATTTATCACTGAAGTATGTAACAGAATCTACTCACTTAGTTAGCTTCTGCACCAAATGTAGGTTCAAATCCTTATACCAAGAGCTAAAGAATACATTTTAGTTGAAGACTATTAAAAACATAACCTTTATTGCTTTCATAAGGGTTATTCTCTAAAACTGGATGACTAAATAAATAAATAAATACAGCTTCAGACAAAATGAGGACTGTAGCAAAATCATAACGTGTTCATTCTTTGCTATCAGAGACCAACTCAATAACTCCCTATGTACAGTGGGGCATCTTTTGCTCTCCTATGCATTTGCCCATACTACCAATGGTATTTGTTGATTATACCCATTTGGTGTTTACAGGCCAAAATGGATTGTATTCGCCTTTCCTATTAGCCTGGCAATACTTCCCTGTATTTTTTTTTTCAGCAGATTTTCTGAGCAGCAATAGGTTCTAATCAATCTTCTTGGCTTCATTTCTCAGAATCTCACAATCTCCTCAAGGAATATTTCAAACCTGATTTATCATCATTACCAGACCCTAAATATTCACCAGATTCTATATTATTTATTACCCCTAGTTAATTTCCCTGCTCTGGCCTTATGGGTCAAATCACAGAGCATGTGAAAGATTATCCCTGTGATATGTCATGAAGACTCAGCTACAATGCAGAGCCACATTTAGAAAGAAGCATTTGATAACAGCTATAAACAGGAGCTGAACCCCACCACATCTATTAAAGTCTGTGCTCCTCTCATTGGGGCTCAGACTGTGCATCCCCTGAACTACATACACCCAGTCATAAGCAACAGAAACCTGATTCATTCCATCCAAGAAAACCCTCATTTCTATTGTTAGCATTAAAGAACCTGTAAGAGGCTGAAAAAGAGAAAGTGATTCCATGCTCAGTCCTAAAAGGGGAGAAAGCATCCTAAGGCTGTATTAGATGAAGTGACAAGGGAACATAGCTCAAGGGAGAAATGATACTGCTGGTTTGACTGTCCTAGAAAACAAAGGTCTCCCAGTAGTGACACCAGAAGGAAGTACATAAAGCCCTGTACTCCTCACACTTCCCAATAGGGTAGTGGTGGAGCTGCCATCTACACCTGCCAACTTCCTTTCCATCCTTCTAAGTAAGGGAAATTTGGCCCAGCCAAAAGCAGTCCAAAGCTATGTCCCACCATTTAACACAGCATGATGGAGGGGCTTTTATTTGAATTCTTTTTTAGGAACACTTACCTAGCTCAATCACAGTCCTGAGTTCAAAGAAGACTTTCCAAGTGCCCACTCCATCCAGAAAGTAGCTCTTGGTCATGTTTTTGGGACTTGGAGCAGACTCATCTGGTCTCAATCTCTAACAAAGATGTTCTGTGTTACTCCAGATGACAGAATTAAGACCTATAAGAGAAGTTGGTCAAGGCGTTCCTTCTCAATATAAGAAAGAACTTCAGAGTCCTTCAGCAGAACAGTCCATTCTAGGGAATGGTGAAAAAAGATTAGGTTCTAACTGTCAAGGATGGTGCAGGAAAGGCAAGCCAGATGCTTGTGCTCACTAAGACCTTGCTAAAATGTTGTGACTCTGAGGAGACCTTCCACATTAAACTCACCGAGCCATGGCATTCTCTACCTGGAACAGATTTCTCAGTACATCCTGTCTGGGGTTGCAAATTAACAACCTCAAACTGTAGTCAACCCAGGGGAAAATATCATTTTGTTCCGAGAGTAGGGCCATTCATGTTTATTGTTTCACTGAATATTTAACAACTAAGATTTCACATGAAAACACAGATTTATTTTTAGCTTCTTCTAAACAAAAATCAGATCTAGCTATGCACAGCCTGTGTTCAACCTAAAGCTTAAGAGTGGACTGCTTCCTTTACATGGAGCTGTGGTATGCCACAGACCTTACCCATTTCTTTAGCTCTCAGCCTTACATTAAGACTAGAATAGCATTGTTTTTTTTTCTTCCAAAGGATCTTTCTTTGCATGTATTTTCAGTCTCATCTCTGTAGGCATGAATGCTTGCCACTGCTCATCTAGTAAAGCTGCTAGTTTAGAGTTAGTAAGGCCCAAAGAAGCTAAACGTCTTGTTGAAGGCCACAGAGCCATCCACTTCCACATGGCCAGACTACAGCCTGGAGAATACTGATTTTCCTAGACTGACTTGAGAGTTCACATTCAGATTGTGCAAACTTTCCATTTAATATATCCCAAAGATAGGAGTAAGCTCCATGACATGGATCTGGACAAAGATTTTTTGGATATAATCCCAAAAGCACAGGCAATAAAAGCAAAACTAGATAAACAAAATTGCACCAAACCAAAAAGCTTTTGTAACCAACAGAGTGAAGAGATAACCCAAAAACTGAGAGAATATGTTTGCAAACCAAGTATCTGAGGAGTTAATATCCAAAATACATAAGAAATTCAAGTAACTCAATAGTAAGAAAACAAATAACCTGACTGAAAAAGAACTTCAGACATTTTTCAAAAGAAGACATACAAATAGCCAATAGATACATGAAAAAATGTTCAGCATGAGAGAAATGCAAAACAAATAACATACATCAAGGAAATGTAAATAGAGCCACAATGAGATACCATCTCACTCCTGTTAAAATGACTATTATCTAAATCACAAAAGATCACAAGTGTTGTCAAGTACATGGTAAAAAGGAACCCTTGCATGCTGTGAGTGGGAAGGTAAATTAGTACAGCCCTTACAGACAACAGTGTGAAAGTTTCTCAAAAAACTAAAAATAGGTCTCTCATTTTATCCAGCAACATCACTACTGGGTATATTCAAAGACAATGAAATCCATATCTCAAAGAAACATCTGCACTCCCAGTTTTAAAACAGCACTATTCACTACAGCAAACATGAACTCAACCTAAGCACCCATCAATGGAAAAATGGATATTCAGCCTTTAAAAAAAAGAAAATCCTGTTATTTTCTACAACATGAATAAACTTAGAGGACACTATGTTAAGTGAAACAAGCTAGGCAAAAAAGACAAATACTGCATCATCTCACTTGGATGTGGAGTGCAAAAAGTCAAATTGATAGAAACAAAAAGTAAAATAATGGTTACCAGAGGCTGGGGGATGGGTTGCTTGGGGAAATATTAGGTGATGCATGGTTTTGCCTATCCACAACATTATATACTTATCAAGACATGATGATGTAACCCCTGAACATGTGATTTTTACTTGTCAGTTAAAAAAGAAAAATATATAATCCTATAAGTCAAGTCTCTGTATTTTCCTTAAAAATAATTATAATAACAAAATATAATTCCTCTTTCCAATTGACTTCCCAAATCACTAACATCCAAACACCAAACACCATTTTGTATGTCCAATAAAAACTGACCTGATGAAATATAAGATTTCAATCAGGAATAGACCAAAAACTTATTATTTCAGACTAAGCATCGATAATCCAAATCAATAGTGCAAACAAGATTTCTGAGGGAAAGGTTACAATAATTGGTGGAAAACACTGGTTTTGGCCACCACAAGCACTTTCAAAGCAAAAAATTAAATACAAATAATTGATTAGTTCATCATAAGTCATTCTTATCTATATCTATTAGGGGCTTTACAAGATAACCCTTTATAATCTAATTGGCGTTACTGCCCACATTTGAAAGTGATATAACTTCACATCTCTTAAAATCTTCTGTAATCAGACCTGCCACTAATTTAAGCTGCCAATGTTCTCAATTAGTCAGGATTTGTAAGGATTGAGCAAACCAGAGATAAGGATGGAGACTCTATAAAGCTTTTACTTGGGGTGAGAGATCATCCTAAGTAGGGCCTGGGTTTACTCACACTGCCTATGTGTTAAGCTGAGTTATATTTTGCTTGGCATTAAACAGAGCTGTAATTTGAATTAACTTGCTAGTAGATCCCACATAGTTATGAGTTGAACTTGGGATCAGATGAAATTTAGGTTCATCTTTTAGATGAGACTAATTCAAAGGACAAATTAAAAGTAAAGATTGCCAAATCAATATGGGCACAGATACTGACATCTCAGACTGGAAAACTGAGGTTGGGACCTACCATTAAGTTTAACATTCGGTTTAATAGAATATTTTGCATCAGTTTGACAGCCCACCCAGGATGAATTATCCCTTTCATTTTCTTAGGAAAATACACACTTTGGTTAAGTATCTAGGATTCCTAATCAGCTAATACAAAACAGACAGACTGTTTACAACTAGTCTCCACTATATTTGATTGTGCTTGCACTCTACCATATATGACATCTTTAGAATTTTGATTCTCTATACATACAGTCTATATTCCTGCCCTGACTATAGAAAAGAGTCCTACTTAGTGTCAGTCAATAACAATAATCCTGTCCTTACCAGTGATTGGCGCAAGTACCTTGAGCCAATCAGTACAAACCATTCTTCTCCATTGCTATTGGTCTAAGGTTGGACCCACAACCTAACTTACCTTCTCAGACTAAAGAAAGCAAATATTTGGTCCATGACTGAAGGAGAGATATTTATTTCACTTGCACAGAATAAAAAAGTCATTTGTCACACCAGCTAGTGGCAGCCCTTTTGAAAGCCTAAGAGCAGTGCCTGTAGGATAAAGTCCACCCTTTAGGTTAGAGCAATCAAGTGAAATACAAAGACAGGGAAGCAGAGCCATATCTCAAGGATTAGAACACTTTGTCTGGAGTCCTCCATAAGTCCTATTCTCTACTATAAGAAAAAGTACATTTTCTCATTGTTTAAACTACTTTAGGTAGGATTTCAGATCCTTCCAATCAAATACATCCTATGTTTACACAGGCCAATATATTCAAGGCAGGTTAAAAGAGCCTTCCAAGTGCAGCCAGTGTCTTAACCAAACCCCACACAGACTTTTTAAAATCACAGTAGAGTAACTGAGGCTTCAAAGAGAGCTCAAAGTTTTTAATGTACCCATTTCCTTGCACATACATGCTTTTCCCTGGAAGAGAGACTGACCAAATGAAGAAAACAAGGCTCTGGAATGAGATAGGCTTGAGTCATTGTCAGCTCTGCCTCTTACACAGTCTGTGTCCACAGGAAACTATCAATATCTACAAACTGGGACAAGATAAGCATCTTACAGCAGCTCTATTCAGATAATTCAATGAAGTGTAACAGAAAAAATATCTAGGGGACAAAGTAGAAGCTCAATAAAAACAGACAATTTTCTTTCTCCTTTTCCCAGCTCCCTTCTAAGACATCTTTCCAAAATCCTGTAACCCAAAGTTCTTTTCTTTTTAACCCAAAATTCTTATCACCACAATGGCTCCAACTTCTGTTTTACCACCTTTTTTTTTTCTTCTCCTCCAACCCCACCGTTGCTGTTTATCCATGTTATGTTTTTGTGGTTGAGTAGATGTTTTCATTGATGCTATTTACTGGTACTTTCTGTAGCAAGTATACTTGTGACAATTAATCCTTGTGATCACCATTACCCTGTGAGGATGTGATATGCTTGTTTTATAGTCAATAAAATGAGGCTCAGATAAATGAAGTAAACTTGTTCATGACTTCTTTATAAAAGATTAACTCCAGCATTGCACTGGCACAAAAACAGATATGAGGATCAATGGAACAGAACAGAGGATACAGAAACAACACCAGACACATTCAACTATTTGATCTTTGACAAAGGAGCCAAAAAAACATACACCAGAGGAAAGCCAGTCTCTTTAGTAAATGCTGTTGTGAAAACTGGATGTCCACATGCAGAACACTGAATCTAGGCCCATATCTCTCAGCAAGTACTAAACTGAAATAAAAATGGATCAAGGAACTAAATATTAAAACAGGAACACTTAACCTACTGGAAGTTAAATAAGTAATACTCTTGAAGTCATAGGGGTGCACAAGAACTTTCTGAACAGAACCCCAATTCCATAGGAAATAGTTCCAAGAATCAACAAATGGGAGCACATCAAATTTAAAAACTTCTAGCCGGGCGTGGTGGCGCACGCCTTTAATCCCAGCACTCGGGAGGCTGAGGTAGGCGGAGTGTTGTGAGTTCAAAGCCAGCTTGGGCTACAACTCGAGCGCAAGGCCAGCCTGAGCTACATAGTGCGACCCTGCCTCAAAAAACCAGGGCTGGGGGTTTGGCTCAGTGCCTTAAGCGCCTGCCCTGGCAGGCTCGAGGTTGTGAGTTCAATCCCTGGTGCCACAAAAAAAAAAAAAAAAAATTTAAAAACTTCTGCACAGCAAAAGAAATAACCAACCAAGTGAAACACAACCTACAGAACAGGAAAAAAATGTTATCATCTATTCCTCAGAGAGAGGATTAATATTTAGAATATACAAAGAACTCAGAAAAATTAGCCCTCCCGATGTAAAAGACCCAATCAAAAAATGCACAAATGAAATGAACAGATACTTCACAGAATAAAAGTACAGATGGCCAATAAATACAGGAAGAAACGCTCAACATCACTGGTTATTAGAGAAATGCAAATTACAACACTAAGATTCAGTTTTAACCCAGAAAGAATGGCTATCCTCAAGAAATCAAATAATAACAAATGCTAGTGAGGCTGGGCGGGGGGTACCCACCTACATTGTTGGTGGGAAAGTAAACTAGTACAACCACTACAGAAATCAGTATGGAGATTCCTCACAAAACTTAAACTAGAAATCCCATTTGATCCACCTATTCCACTTCTACATATCTTCCTGAAAGAATTACAGACATATTATAATGATATATGCATACTCATGTTCATGGTAGTACAATTTATAATAGCTAAATATTAAAAGCAGCCTATATATCCATCAACAGATGAATGGATAAAGAATATGTGGTACACAATGGAGTACTACTCTGCCATAAAGTGTGAGAAACTTGAGTCATTTGTATGAAAATAGATGCAACTTCAGACCATAATGTTAAGTGCAGTAAATCAGACACACAAGCTTAAATATCACATTGTTTCTCTTATATGAGAAACTTAGATTATAAAGGACAAAATAGAAGCTAATAGAAAGTGAGAAGACAGCTCTTTCACAAATGGGAAAAGGATCAAGAGATGTAGGGAGGGGAAGGAAAGAGGACGAAAAAGGAAATTAAAACATTGCATCACAGATGCCAACTCTACACAAGGAATGGAAACATTATATGCTGCAAAGATGTAATAATTAAAATAAACTAATAAATTACAACTAAAAGATGAACTCTAGCATAAGGAATTCCAGGCCAGCATGACTCTGAAATCTGCGCTCTTAGGTAATTCATTGTACAAACCATCCAGGGATAAATCTAGACATGTTTATGTCTGTGTGTCTCTTCCTGGGTACTAAAAGCTCTTGAAAAGCAGAGTTATTGTTTGTCCAGGGGAAGTAGGTAACGCAAGGACGGCATAGTCATCTGTTCTAAGCCATTTACTGACAACATGCACCGTTGGTTACCACTGTAGAAGGTTTCTTGAAGTCCCAGATACACAAAGAGACACAAGAGGCCTTCAAAAGGCCACAAGTCAGAAGCAGAAATAGGATATCTGCATAGGAACTGTGGTGGATTAACTAATGGTCAACTTATAACACCCAGCAGACCTGGTACTGGTTGTGGAAGGCCCACCTAAGAACTGTTGCCAATGGCATAAAAGCAGAACTGGAGAAGAAAACTTGATTCTCCTGGAGAAGCTTGTTGGCTGGTTTTCCTGCTATGAACTCAGTTGTTCTCATTATTGGGAGGAGCTCAGGTCCTCGCTGTCACTGAGGGTGGCTGTGGTTCTTTTCAGGCACAGAGAAGCAAACTGGTAGTGCTGATACCAATACTTCACCATGATGAAAATATTGATAGGGAAACCTAAACAAAACACAAGGCTGAGACAAAAACTTCCTACAACAAAACCAAAGGTGGAGTAGGTGCTATTGATGAGTTAGGCAGCAACTATGATGCCATTTGAAACAGAAAGCATTGGCTAATGGTTGTTTCATTTGATCCTAAACATATGTAGCACAGTTTGATAGTTTACAAAGAGAATATTAAGTGCAAAGTATCACAGAGAAATTCAGAGAATTTAGGGTTAGGGTTAGAGAATTGGGACAGAAGCTTATAAGACATCATTTACAGCATAGGAAAGACAAAATATTTCTGCCCAGGGAACTACACAAAAATATTGTGGAGCACACTGGTGAGCTGAGAGGTAAACAGGTAGACAGCACAAAGACCTACTACAACAACAGGAAAACAAAAAATATGTCAACTGTGCCCTACAAGAAAGGACAGGAAAACAAAAGATATGCACTATCAATGTAAGTGACACTTACGTATGGGACAGGTATTTGTCATGTGTGAAGACTGCCTTGGGTGTGACAGTTGAAGAAAAGCTTATTTCTGTGGTAGACTTTTGGTTGTGCTTACACTGTAGTTCATAAAGGTTTTTATTTTTGATGTTATCTTTTAGGTTTTGCAAGGAAATAAACAGCTAATGTGAAAATGTTGATGTCTATTTTAGCACTCATTGCCTATTTGATATTTTATTTTATAAATATCTTATTTCCCTGCTAAATGCAGTTGTCATGTGTGAAGATTGCCTTGGATGCGACAATTGAAGCAAAGCTTATTTTTGTGGTAGAGTTCTATTGGTATTTACATTATAGTTCATATAGGAATTTATTTCTGATGTTATCTTTTAAGTTTCATAAGCAAGTGCAGAGCTGATGTGAAAATGTTGATGTCTACTCTAAATGCACAGCACACATTAAGAATTTAATACTTTATTTTATTGATATTTTATGTTCCTATTAATTACACACTGTATAATATAATAAGAACCTCCTGACAAAGCAATAAGACCACCGAGATGTCAAGTATGTTCCACGAAAAGGTCAAGAAAGCAAAAGATATGTGCTGTCAGTGTAAGCAACACATGTGTCTGGAACATACTGTTGCCATGTGTGCAGACTACCTCAGGTGTGATAATTGATGTAAAGATTATTTTTTTGTAAAGTGCTATCGACATTTTCATTGTGATTTATATAAGAATTTGTGTTGCTCTTTTTTAGACTTAGTACACCAAAAAACAGTTGATGTTGAAAATTTTTATGTTTTTTAAAGTCAGTAACTATTAAAACTCAGCACTTTATTTTCATGATTTTTTCTTTTTAAGTACACACTGTTTAATATAATAAAACTCATAAAATTAAAATCAATAATTCAATAGAAATATTCTAAAAAATAAATGTGAGTCTGAGAGAAGACCCATGTTTATGTGTCTTGATGACAATACTAGGCTCCTTTCCCAAGGTTAAGGGGCCATGGTCGTCCTAGGGAGTTGAAAGAAACTATGTTAGCATTTGGTCAAGACCTGATAGGACAAGGCTGAGGCTGGTTGAGAAGAGGGCTGTGAATAGCCTGGCTAGAGTTTGGTCAAGGGAGGGTCCTTGCTGGAGGGCAGCCCTGGCAGCTGGCCTGCCACTGACAAAGTTCTCTACACTTAAGAGCAATGGAACATACGGACAATGAGAGGTAAGCGGTTTTAACGCTCTCTTAGATGTAGTGTTAAGAAACAATCCTACTTTGCCCAGGAAGAGAGATATTCAGTACTAGAATAAGAAACATTCAGGAAAAGGAAAATCTGAGCATCAACCTACTTGGAGGCAATAGGCATACACATGGGGAAAGTCACATATAGGAAAATGGTGGGTGCAAGAATTGGTGGTACCAGGTGATTCCTCCAGCTGTGAAGCCTGGGCAGCCATTTGGCAGGTTAGATTGAACAGTGTGCCCCTTTGCACTGACATGGTTCTGAGCATCACTGGCAAAGTTTCAAAGTCTCTGAGCTGAGATGGGTCTGCCTCTTTGGTTTTAAAAACCCAAAACACACAAACCTGTACTTCATAAATTGTTTGAGAAGGTCAGATTCACTGATTGTATTAACTGAGGTTCTCCAGAGGAAGTCTATAGTTCCAGACCAATACAGTAAGTGTCTCTGTGTGTGTGTGTGTGTGTGTGTGTGTGTGTGTGTGTGTATAAAACCATAAGAAGAGACTTGTTAGGTTGAAGAAGCTGGATATTACATAAATAAGAATGACAGACCAATAGTGTAGCTGCAGTAGGGGTGTGAGGCTGAAGGCCCAAAAGCTCCCTGGAGCATCACTAGCACAAATCTGGTTCAAACACTGAAGAAGCTGGAGTCTAATGTTCATGGAGCCAATATCTGGACTGTGCCACCCACATTTGGAGCAGGTCTTCCCCCTCAATCTGCTGACTCGCATGCCAAGCATCTCTAGAAACACCCTTACAGATTCACACAGAAGTGTGTTACGTCTCTTTTAGTCCAGATAAGCTGACAACCATCACACTGTTACAGCTTCATTTAAAGGAGATTTGGGGACTTCATTCTAGATGCAGAAGGACTGAATTGGAATTCCACCTCCACCAGTGACCTTGTGCCTGACTTCCTTAACCCTTGTCTCCTCATCTGTAAAACAGATTCTCACAGGGACATAGAATTAAATGAGATGACGTATGGAAGACCCTTAATAGGGTTATTGTTATAATTGTGGTGAGGATTCTGTTGTTGTGAAGCATGGAAAAAAAGCAAGATTTTATTAATAGCATTTAAAGGTCAATATCCTGAAACATTTCCACAGGGTTAGATTTTCAGGTGAAATAAACAAATGTGAGAAATCTGTCACATAAATAGAATTTGAGACCCTGGGTCCCTTAGAATTATGTAATGGCCACTTACAGCCATCTCAAAAAACAAAGTAGATGACTGAAAAATGCTTGTATTGCCTCTGGGTTCCATCCATCAACAGGAAAGGCTTAACCCCAGATTTTATTTTCAGTGTTATGCGAAGGCCAAAAGAAAGAGAACAAAACCAATTAACAAAAACATAATCGATTTCAGAAATCTGTGGATGTAGAACATCATTCTTTTTCCCTTTAAAGAAAGCTTTATCAGCATCAAGTGTGGTTAACTACACTGAGCTAAAACATTTATTTATTAATGTTAAAAATATGCTCTTCTTTTGAAGCATCAAGAATGAAGCATAATCAAATCACTCTGTAAAATATTGATACTGAATTATTGCTGCAGCGATGAGCAAAATCTAAATGAGCAGCACAGTGAGGCACCTGTCAAGGACCCCTCAGCCCAAAGAGGACTGTGAAGGGAAAGATGTGAGCATCTGGTTCAGGACCCTTAGAACTCATGCACCTGTCCAGACTGCAATGGTTCAGCCAGTTTACTCTGAACATACAGGGTGCCTCCTATAACCCCCATGCACCCAGCCTCCACCCAGCCCCCCACCCCACCTTTCTGGACTTGGGCAAGGCTAGCACATCCTGCTTTGCCCTTGGAAAACTGAATACCAAGTCTGATCTCTATAGAGCCTCAATTTTCTTAGCTGTATAATGGAAATGATACTATTTCCCACCATACTCTCTAAGATAGTCTTAAAGATTAGAGAAAAGGCATGCATGGTCCTTTGTTCAATGCCTGGCACACATTGAGCACCCAATAACTTTTCCCTCTCTTTTCTCCAAATCCCTTAGTCCCTATGATTTTTCCAAACTGTCAAATCATGCTCTTCACTAGCACTTTATGGTACTGGTTTAGCAAATGTGTTTTGTTCCACTAGTGTACATTTTTTTCAGTCTCACAATAAGTTCTTTCAGGCCAGGAATGGTTGATTATATGCCTATCATACCTCTAAATCTTTATGAGCATGACTTGTTAAATCCTTGTAATGATGCTATGAGATTGCTCCTATTAGGATTTCTCCTTTATAGATGAGGAAACTGAGGTACAGAAAGATTTGGTAAATTGCCAAGGCAGCAGCTTATTAGCTGACATACTGACATTTGAACTTGTGAAGATTTGCCCCAAACCATGCTCTGAACCACCTGATCTCCTGTTTTTCATTCTTATCTCTGTAATGCTTACTACACAGAAGACCCTCAATATAAAGCTCTCCAAAAGACAAGTAATTTAGTCAACAAGTATCAGTTTGTACATAAGGAAACAGAAACACAATAAGGAGTACACATAGCTTCTCCTGGATTAGAAAGACAACTGAGAAGCAGATTACAGTACAAAATGTCTGATCCCTAGTGACTTCCTCTGTCAGCCATTTTGATGGTCCTTTGAAAAAAGAACCACTCACCAATGAAAATAGAGGTGGACATATGAGCAAACCTCTGTCTGTGACCCCCACCCCTGGGTCAGGTGAAAGCTGCACTTCTCTCATGCCCCATATCCCAACAGGGTCTTCATACTTTGGATTGGCAACAACTCTGGGGTTTATATATCATCAAGAATACTTCAGTTAGCCGGGCGTGGTGGCGCACGCCTTTAATCCCAGCACTCGGGAGGCTGAGGTAGGCGGAGCGTTGTGGGTTCAAGGCCGGCTTGGGCTACAACGCGAGCGCAAGACCGGCCTGAGCTACATAGTGCGACCCTGCCTCAAAAAAAACCAGGGCCGGGAGTTTGGCTCAGTGCCTCAAGCGCCTGCCCTGGCAGGCGCGAGGTTGTGAGTTCGATCCCCGGTGCCGCAAAAAAAAAAAAAAAAAAAAAAAAGAATACTTCAGTTGGGCAAGTACCAGAGAGCCTGCAAACCCTGAATACACAGGCCAGTGGCCCAGCAGGTGAAACAGAAGGTCAGGGCCAACCAACTATTCAAGTCTGGCCCTGGCCAGCTTCAAGTAAGCATCCCAAGTAGATGTGATTTTCCAAGCAAAGGCTTGCTTCTAAAGTGCTACAAAATTGTATTTCTGATACCACTTCTACTTCCTTTCACAGTCCCAAACACTGACTTTCACAAATCCAGTAGAAAAAGTCCCTAATTTTAACCCTTTGCATTCCATGGACATGTTATTCCACTCTTCCAAGGGCATTATTTGCTACTGTTTGGGCCTTGCCACAGTCTTGGAAAACAGTCCCAGGTTAAAATCTCAGCTCCAGAACTTAGTGGCTGTGGATACTGTGCACATGTCCTTTAACTCTGTGCCTCAGTTTCCTCATAATCAAAAGGCAAATATGACAGAATCTACTTTAAAAGGTTGTTTTAATTATAAAATGGGTTTATGTGTATATGTATACACATATATATGTATATTAATATGTATATATTTACAAACACGTGTGTGCATTATATATATCAAAATATATGGTGAATATTTAAATTTTCAAGAATTGATTACAGCAAAAGACATATCACCATTAATCACCCTCAAAACACCTCCCTCTGCTTTAAATACACTTATCCTATTGATCCTGCCACTTGTTTTTTGATCTCACCTCTCTCTGATGCAGTATTAGACGTCCTTTTGTACATGAGTGTCTTTATGAAGTGTTATGTAAAATATGGTGAATGCCATATTTACAGAGTGCCACCCAGCAACTTGTAAAACCATTATAGTGCGTCCACATCCACCTTACTCACAGGATCTGGCACTGACTGACTTCTGGCTCTTCCCCACCGTCAAAATGGCCATGACAGGTAGACATTTTGAATAGATCTGAGACACTGAGGCAACCATGACAACACAGCTAAAGACACAAAAGAGGACTTCCAGAGCAGCTTCACAAAGTGGCAAGAATGATTATACATGTGTATTTGAAGTGAGAGGGAAGATTTTGAAGAGAATGACAATGTCTTACTGTAACAAACTTCTTAAATTTAAACATTCATCATAAGTGCCTATCATACCTCATACTTCCAAATACATATATAGTCATAGATTGAACTGGGTTCCCAGAAAAGTTATGTGCTAATTTCCTGACTCCAGTACCTCAAAATATAAGCTGGGGATAGGGTCTTTATAGAGGCAATCAAGTTAAAATTAATGATTTAGCACAGGCCCTTTTCTGATATAACTGCTGTCCTTGTAAGAAGAAGAAATTTGGACATAGGTGCAGAGGAGCAATGATGTGACAATGCAGAGAGAAGATGACCATTTGCAAACCAAGGAGAAAGGCCTGGAATAGATCCTTTTTCCACAGCCTTCAGAAAATGCCCACCCTACTAACACCAGGGTCTCAGACTTCCAGCCTGCAGAACTATGAGACAATAAATATTTGTTGTTTTAGTCACCAAATCTGTGGTACTTTGTTACTTGTTATGGTAGCCATATAGCAGTGTGAGTATGTATGTATGCATGTGTGTATACCTATATGTGTATGTATATATATGAAGAGAGAGTCCAACTCAAAAAATACCCAGCACATATAAACAGCAAAATTTAAACATTAGCTAGTAATCATAGTAAATACGTAATTAATCAGGAAGTCTGTAGATTTCATTATCCTTTCTGAAAAAACCCAGACCTGTGGATACAGAATCTCAAAGTAAATGTACAGCTACAGTCCACACCTACAAACGTCACTCAACTGGTGGGTGGCCAGCTTCACCTCTTCATATCTAGATGCAGCCATGAGAGTGGAATGATGATAGATGACTATAAGCAGTTTCTCTACAGCTTATTCTAAGCCCTTAAAGCTTTTTCTCTGACTCTTATTAAGTCAAACATGAACTAAAATCACCACTGACTCAAACCTATGAAAGAAACAAATATTTCCTAGTGCTCCTCTTTCTAGCTTTCAAACGAGTTTAATGGAAACCTATTCTGTTTTACTAAGGTAAGCCACACACAGAAGTTACATTTCACACCTACTTGTCTGTAAGACTCAAGTCAGCATTACCCAATAAAACCATAATACACAAGTTTGAGATCTGAGGCTGATGTCTGATTACAATTACCACCCGTAGCCCCTTATTCTGTATTCTGTCTTAACTAAAATAGTCTCGTTTCCCCTCATTGACTATTGAGTATACGTAAATTATACATTTGAACCCTTGATCTAGTATGTTTCAATTTTATAGAATCCTGATTCTTCTCTGTGTCCTGAATTTTAAAACTTCAGAAGACTGTGTTTGAAAAAAGATGGGGGTTGTGTTAATTTTATGGTCAACTTTGTAGGTAATAGGCTGTCTGTATATTTACTTAAACATGATTCTGCATGTGTCTTTTTGTAGATAGATAGACAGATAGTTAATGCTATCTTATTGTTTCTGTTTCTCTGGAGAACCCTAAAACAGGGTATGTTCTGCTACTGGTTAATATTCTCTATATCATGCTCTTTGAAAGGGGTCACATTTTGCGTTTCATTCAAATAAACCTTGCTTCCTCTAAACTCCGTTGCTGTGTCCCTTCTTTTTTAGTTAAATACAATGTCTCCCTCTTGCCACAGTGTCCAGGATGCTAGAGAGAAGGCTTTTCTCAACCACAATGTCAGTGTCGACCCACAATGACAGTGACTGTCCACCTGGCCTTCTTGTTTATCCTTAAAACCAAACTGGTTTACTAATTCCATTCTAGATACCAAACTCTTTTTGGAAAGTAAAAGTGCAATCAATGCATAACTTTGGTTTACCTTTTAATCCAAATTTCATTTCTACCTACCTTCATATAATAATAACTTGGTATTCTCCACAACAGAAATGTCAGTGGACATTTGACTTGTCTTTTCTCACTGTTTTTTTATTCTACCTATAGATATTTCCTCAGTACTGAAACTAAGTAGTGTAAAACAAAAAAAAGCATGATTTGTAAATGCCCCAGCACCTGATAGTTTCTGAAGTATCCCTATGTTCCTTATAATTATTTTTAACTGCAGGTTCAACAAAGAGATATATTGGCTTATCTCCTCCTGCCCAGGTTCCTGAAAGACAAAACATAGCAATTACTGTTAAAGGAAAGAATTACAAAAATCATACATCTTTAATGAAAGACACAAGAATAGAAATATTATCTAGCTCATATGGTTCTCAGTTTGAGCCTCTCCTGAGCCTGTCCTGCCAGTAATTCTGGGTGGAGAGAAAAGAGCTTTGGACTGGGAATAAGGATTCTAGGGTTCCCGTTCGACCCCACATTTAATTAACTAGCTAATCTTGGGTATGCCAGTTATTCTGTGTGAGTTATCATCTTAAAGTTTGAGATATGGAATACATCATAATTAAGGCAGTTTAGCATAGTAGTTAGGGTGCTGATGCTGGTCCAACCAAGATGACCTCGGATAAGTTACCTCACTGCATTTTAGTTTTCTTGTCTGTGAAAATCTAAACAATCACAGGCTTCCCTGAAAGACTCTTTATGAAATTTCACCAAATTAGTATTTGAAAATGCTCAGAATGTCTATCCTTGAGTAAAGTACTCTACATGCAGGCTGTTATGATCATCTCCAAAGTGCTTCAATATTTTAAAATTATTCAATGATTCTGATACCTCCCCCTCCTCAAATTTTTAGTGTCTGGAATTGTACTACTGGCATAGAAAGTGAACACAGAAAGAAAACATCGAAATTGAATCATCTTTGTCTCTGTTATACATTAAAAGCAACAGAAATTTCTCAAGTATTAAACACAGATAAAATAGCCCTTGGCAGAAAAGGAGCAATTTCACGTGATACAATCCTTAAGAAGTTGAAAGAAGATGCAAAAACTTTTGTATTTCAAGAGAAGTGTTTTATATCTGAATGTCCCCTGAAAGCGTTATGAGCTTATAGATAGGGCTTTGGGGAGGTGATTGGATAATGGGAGCATGATACTGATATGTGGATTATCCACTAATATATTTATAGCTAAATGTGATTCAGGAGGTGAAGCATAGTCAGAGGATGTGGGTCTCTGCAGGCAGGGCCTGGAAAGATCTATGTCCATCCCTTCTCCCTCGATGTTGCTACTTCTTGCTGCCATGCTATGGCGTACTCTCTCCTCTACCATGCCACCCTGCCTTGGAGTCAGCCAACTATGGATTGAAACCCCTACAAACTGTGAGCCAAAATAAACCTTTCCATGTTTAAATTGTGGGTGTCAGGTATTGTGTCTCAAAAACAATAAAGTGACTAAGACAAAAAGTAACCAGCATTCACTGAGCATACGTTAAGGCTCTATAATCTCATTTCGTTAAACTCTCCTCCAGTATCACTGTGCAAATGATTACTGTTTCAATTTTACAGATGAGGAAGTTGAGATTAAAGGATGCTTATTACAGTTGCAAAGTTATATGACTCTGCAAAGGCAGACACACATTCCACCAGAGTCCAGATACAAAGCTCACACTTACACCATATCACGAGATCACAGTACTACCTCAGTCAGGGTGCTGGTGAGGGACATATTTTGTTCTTGTTGTGTTGATTTTTATTTTTATAAAACAAGGTATAATTTAAATGAATGAGTAGAACTTGATGTTTAAAAGAACCTTTATATAAGTTTTACTATGAAACAAAAAATAAAATGATCTGCATGATACTATATCACTTCCTAATTTCTTAGCACCCATAAAAGAACAGAAGTAATAGTTGTCAAACTGAAGATTGATTGTGGAACCAAAGACCAGGTGGAGTGGAACAAAATTTAAAATCATACGATGTAGGTTTCAGCCCTAGTTTTGACACTTACTAGCAGAATATAGTCACTATAACAAAGCTGGATACATTAACTGCTACACATCCCTCAGAACCTATAGGGTTGAAGTAAAGGAAGAGATAGCCTCCGATCTCTGCAATGCTGCTTCTAATTATTTGTCTTCATGATAACAAGCAAAATGTTTCTAAAATGTCTAACAGATCTACTGTACAACATGGTGACCACGGTTAATAACAATATATTATATACTTAAAAATTCCTTATATAATAGATTTCAAGGGCTCTCACCATCAGTAAATGATTTTTTTAACTTTTTAAATAATAAACTATGTTATAAATTCCAAATTCCAGTGTAATCATAAGTAGTATTATTTCTTAACTTCTCCCAGCAAAAAGCATTATTAGGATTTACTCCTGCTCCCTGATTTGGGCCACAATTCCCAAAGATTCAGCATCTCCACAATTGACTGTGGGTGTGTCTCACAACAAGGCATTAAGTCCATGTCCCACTGAGCTCCTTCATTTTTTGCATCTCCTACATCTGGCACTGTGGTGCATACAGAGTAGGTATTCAGTAAATGGCTCTGAATGAGTGAATGAATCTCTGAATTCTATTTATCTGTATCTGAGTATGCAATCAGCTACACAAATTTATGGGGCCCAGTGCAAAATACAAACTCAAACAGCAGGAAAATTAATGATGGTAGAGTACTAAACATAAAACTTTTTCCTATTGTTCTATAATCTCTTTCACAGCATATTTTGCTACTTAATGTTATTTTAAGAAAATTAAATATTGAAATTATTAGTGAGAATTATATTGCTCATTTTTATACTGTAGGATGCTAGTAAGACTACAAAGGTCACATGCCCATGAATTCAGACTAGCTGGGTTCAGTCCTAACAAATTAGGAATAAATGACAAAAGTTAAGTATCTCCTGGCATGAACTTATACAACACTAGCAAGCAAAGTCGAAGAAATCTGTATATGATAGGCGGAGGGCATTGTAGAATAGTTTTTTCCATTTGTAATAACACCAAGAAAGCCTGTCATTTAACTAATTGCAAACCAAATTTATTCCCATGGAGATGAAGTCCTTCATTAGTACATAAAATTGTTTAAGCAAGTAAGTTTCTATCTTTAAAGGAAAAAAAGGAGAAAGAACACAGAAAGTATACTATTGGTTTAAAGAATTATGGATGGAGAAAATTGCTGGCTTTTATTTACTCATATTCCATTCTACCTTCATGCATGCAAGAGGCTGGCAAGATATTATATCATAATTATGGACTCCCCTAGCAGCTTGAGTATCAATAGATCCTATTGTTCCAAGTCTTTTGCAAGCCCATGAGCTCCAAGATTGCATCACACACAAAAAGAGCAGGAGCTAATTGCATTGCATATTTATATTTCCACAGTTCTTGCTATTACCCACATAATTCCCTGTGGGTTCTAATTAGCTCGATCAAGGCTGGGGGTGTAAAAATGTAAGCAATTTCAAATAAATACAGGGTTTGCTACCATCACAAAATTTGGCAAAATAGCTAACCTTACAACTACAATGTACAGCTAAACTGTACAAGTATAGTTTATCTCTCATATATGAAAAACAACTGTGTAGGTTTTCCATGCCTTAGAATTTTCTTCTCCAGCGCTGGGTATAGAACTTTGGGTCTGAAGCATGCTAGGCAAGTGCTCTACTACTGAGCTACAACTTCAACCCTTGTGCTCAGATTTAGTTGAG
>RJWM01015863.1:0-46560 GCA_004363535.1 Dasyprocta punctata | reverse complement strand
GGGTTGCTATAAACATGGGTGCACAAATGTCACTGTGGTGTGATATTTTCAATTCTTCTAGGAAAATGCCCAGAAGTAGGATAACTGGGTTGAATGGGATTTCTAATCCTAGCTTCTTGAGGAATCTCCACACTGATTTCCAAAGTGGTTGCACCAATCTACACTCCCACCAACAGTGGAGAAGAGTTCCTTTTTCCCCGCAGCCCCTCCAGCATTTGTTGTCAGTTGATTTTTTAATCTTGGCCATTGTTTCTGGAGTGAGATGAAATCTCAGTGTTGTTTTAATTTGCATTTCCTGAATGACCATTGATGTTGAACATTTTTTCATGTATTTATTTGCTGTTTGTATTTCTTTCACTGAGAAGTGTGTATTCATCTCAGATGCCCATTTTTGGATTTGGGTCCTTGCATTATAGGGGCCTGATTTCTTTTAATTCTTCATATGTTTTAGATAGAAGTCCTTTGTCTGATGTACAATTGGCTAAGATATTTTCCCAGTTCATGGGTTTTCTTTTCACTCTGTTGGAGATTTCCTTTGACATGCAAAAACTGTTTAGTAAGATGAGATCCCAGTTGTTGATTCTGGGAAGTGTTTCCTGTGCAACTGATTTTTGTTCATGAACTCTCTGCCTAAACCTATGTCATCAAGATTTTTACCTACTTTTTCTTCTAGTAGATTTAGTGTCTCTGTTTTTATATTCAGATCTTTAATCCATTTTGACTTTACTTTAGTGCATGGTGATAGGCATGGATCTAGTTTTAGTTTATGGCATATAGAAAGCCAGTTTTTCCAGCACCATTTGTTAAAGAGGCTATCTTTCTTCCAATGTACATGTTTGGCTCCTTTGTCAAAGATGAGGTGGCTAATTGTGTTTGTAGTTGTGGCTGTATCTTCTAATCTATTCCATTGATCTTCAGGTCTGTTTTGATTCCAGTACCATGCTGATTTTATCACAGTGGCTTTGTAGTATAGTTTCAAGTCAGGAATTGTGATGCCTCCTGCCTTACCTTTGTGGCCCAGAACTGCCTTTGCTATTCTAGGTCTTTTCTGGTTCCAGATGAATTTCAGGAATGCTTTCTCTAGTTCTGTGAGGTAGGTAAGTGGTATTTTGATTGGGATTGCATTAAATCTATATAATAATTTTGGGAGAATGGCCATTTTCATGATGTTTGTTCTTCCTATCCATGAAGAGGGAATATCTTTCCATTTTTGGAAATCTTTTTTGATTTCCTTCTTCAGAGTAATGTAATTTTCATTGTATAGATCTTTTACTTCTTTTGTTAGATTGATTCCAAAGTATTTCATTTTTTTGGATGCTATAGTGAAGGGTGTGGTTTCCCTTATTTCTCTCTCAGTGACTTTGTTGTTTGTGTACAGGAATGCTATTGATTTTTGAGTGTTGACCTTGTATCCAGCAACATTACTGAATTTGGTTATTACTTCTATAAGTCTTCTAATGGATTTTCTTTACCATCCTTATTCCTTTTATTTCTTTCTCTTGTCTAATTGCTCTGGCTAATATTTCCAGAATTATATTGAATAGGAGTGGTGATAATGGACATCCCTGTCTTGTTTCTGATTTTAGGTTGAAAGTTTTCAGTTTTTTTCCATTTAGTAAGATATTGGCTTTTGGTTTATGATATATGGCTTTTATCAGGTTGAGGTAGAGACCATCTATTCTGACTTTATGTAGGGTTTTGATCATGAATGGGTGTTGGATTTTGTCAAAAGCTTTCTCTGCATCTATTGAGATGATCATGTGGTTCTTGTCTTTGGCCCTGTTGATTTGGTGTATTACATTTATTGATTTGCATGTGCTGAACCATCCCTGCATTCCTGGGATGAATCCCACTTGATCATGGTGTATAATCTTCTAATAACTTTCTGTATTTTATTTGCCAGTATTTTATTGAGGATTTTTGCATCTATGTTCATTAGGGAGATTGGCCTGTAATTTTCTTTTTTGATTGAGTCTTTCTCTGGTTTTGGTATTGGGGTAATACTTGCTCCAGGAATGAGTTAGGGAGACTTACTTCCCTTTCAATTTCAATGAAGAGTTTGAGGAGTGTTGGCATTGTCTTCCCTAAATTTCTTGTAGAATTCAGCAGTGAATCCATCAGGGCCCGGGCTTTTCTTTGTTGGTAGGGTTCTAATTACATTTTCAATTTCATTAGCTGAAATTGGGTTATTTAGCAGTTTTACATCATTTTGATTCAGCTTTGGTAATTAATAGGTTTCTAGGAATCTGTCCATTTCTTCTGTGTTATCAAATCTATGTGAGTAAAGGTTTTAGAAGTAGGTGTTGATGACCTTCTGTATTTCCACAGAGTCTGTAGTGATTTCATCCTTTTCATTTCTTTTCTTATTGCATGAATCTGAGTTTTTTCTTTCCTCTTTTTGATAAGGTTGGCTAGAGGTTTATCAATTTTATTTACTCTTTCAAAGAACCAACTCTTCGATTCATTAATTCTTTATATTATTTTCTTAGTTTCAATTGCACTAATTTCTGCTCTGATCTTTATAATTTCCTCCCTTCTTTGGGCTTTGGACTTAACTTGTTCTTCTTTTTCTAGAAGTTTGAGGTGCAGCATTAGGTTGTTTATGTGTGTACTTTCCATTTTTCTGTTGTGGGAGTTTAGTGCTATAAATTTCCCTCTGAGGACTGCTTTCATTGTGTCCCACAGGTTCCAGTAATTTGTATTTGCATTTTCATTCAATTGTAGATATTGTTTAATTTCTTCTTTAACTTCTTCTGTGACCCATTGGTTATTTAGGAGAGTATTATTTAATTTCCATGTGCTTATTTGGTTCTTGTAGGTTTTTATATCATTTATTTCCAATTTTACTACGCTATGGTCAGATAATATGCATGGAATTATTTCAGTTCATTTGCATTTACTTAAGCATGTTTTGTGGACCAGTATATGATCTATTTTAGAGAATGACCCATGTGCAGCTGAGAAGAATGTGTATACTGATGCTGATGGGTGGAATACTTGGTACACATCTACTAGGTCCATTTTTTTACAAGTCTGATTCAGTTCTGTTATTTCTTTGCTGATTTTTTGTTTGGTTGATCTGTCTGTCTGTGACAGTAGGGTGTTAAGGTCCCCTGTTATAACTGCATTATTGTTTGTTTGGTTTTTCATGTCTATTAAGAATTGTCTTACATAGTTGGGTGCTCCCATATTCGGTGCATATATATTTATGATTTTAATCTATTCCTCTTGAAGTTTTCCCCTAACAAGAATGTAGTGCCCTTCTTTTGATCATTTTTGGTTTGAAGTTCACATTGTCTGCAAACATAATAACTACCCTTGCTTTTTTCTGGGTTCCTGTTGCATGCAGTATTGTTTTCCAGCCTTTGATTTTTAGTCTGTGATTTTCCTTTTGAGTGAAATGTGTTTCTTGTACACAGCATATTGTTGGATTTTGTTTCTTAACTCACTCTGCTAGTCTGTTTCTTTTTATTGGTGAATTGAGACTATTTACATTGATAGATATAACTGATATGTACTGACTCATCCCTGTCATGATATCTTTCTGTTCTACATTTTCCATTTAATTATTTGCCCAGCTTAGTGGTTTCCTTTTTTTCTTAAGACTGTAGCTATCTTTGTCTATTTCTAGAGTGTCTTTCAGTACTCTTTGTAATGTTGGTTTGGTGGCCATAAATTTCTTCAGTTGTTCTTTGTCATGGAAGTATCTTATTTCTCCATCAATTTTTAAGGATAGTTTTGCAGGGTACATCAATCTGGGCTGAAAGTTGTTTTCTTCCAGGATTTGAAATACTTCACTCCAAGCTCTTCTTGACTTCAAGGTTTGTGTTGAGAAGTCTGCCGTGATTCTGATAAGCTTTCTTTCATAGGTGATCTGTTTCTTTTCTCTGACAGCTTTTAGTATTTTGTTCTTGTGCTGTATTTCTGATACCCTAATTATTGTATGTCTCGGTAAAGATTTATTTTGGTTACGATTAATTGGGGTTCTATATGCCTCACTTATGTGTATATCAGAATCTCCTCCCATGTTTGGAAAATTTTCTGCCATTATTTCTGCAAATAGTCTTCACAGGTCATTAGTATTGACCCCTGCTTTTTCATTGATCCCTATTAATCTTATGCTATTTCTCTTGGCAATATCTTGCAGCCGTTGAATTGTTATTTCCTGGTTCCTTATTATTTTTAAGAGATCTTTTCTTTCATGATCATAAGCTCCCATGCTGTCTTCAAGGTCTGAGATTCTATCTTCAGCTTCATTCAAGCGGCTTTTCAAACTTTCCATGGAGTTTTTCATTTCCTGAATTTCCCTTTGAATCTGTTTCATGCATTCTATTTGTGTCTTATATTGTTCATTCAAAGTTTTCATCATTTTCTTATGTTCTTCTATTTTTTTATCTTGATCTTCTTTAGATACACACAACATTTCTTTTATAATGATTCTCATTTCATTTTTTAGCTGAGGGATTATTTCTGATTTTAGTTTCTCTATAGCTTCATGGAGTTGTTTCTTTACTGCATTTGTTATCATTTTAGAAAGTTCAGTTGTGTGACTCCCAGTGTCTTCTATTTTAGTGTCTCTTGGGTTTGTTCTCAGTGGGCTGGGGGATTGAGACTGCCTCTTGGTCTTTCATTTTGTCATTACCTTCTGGGATCTGTGTGGCTGGGCAGGCAGCCTCCCAATGAATTGTACTGGAACACTGTGTTGGGTAGAGCTTTAATCCTCCAATATCCCTGTGGCTAGCTGGGGCACACCCCCAGATTATGGCACTAGACCCTTGTGTTCTGTGGTTTGTGAGGCTGGCCATGTGTTCCCCTGATGTACTTTGTTGGGTTGCTGTGGGGTGCTGGGCTATGTGTCCTGCGAGGCTGGCCAGGCATTCCCCTGGTGGGTTGCACTGAGATGCGGGACTGGGTAGAGCTGGATCCTCTGCGCAGCTAGTGAGGATGCACTCTGGGACTGTGCTGCTGGAGCCTCTGCCTTACTGGGTGGGGGCCGAGACCCAGGCAGCTAGGCGGAGTGCACCCCAGAGTGTGGCGCCACCTGGATCTTGCGTCTGGTTGCGGGGAGGTCAGAGCCTCTGGAGCACTGTGCCGGGCAAGCCTGGGCAAGTCCCAGGCATATAGTGCCAGGGCCTTGCTCCTGGTTGGGCAGATTCGCAACCTCTAGGACCTGCTGTTCCGGCTGCACCCCTGAACAATGGAACTTGCACCTCTACCCAGAGCTCAAGTTCTCTAAGGCCCTGCAGCTATGCTGGCCAGTCCCTGATGAGCAGCTCTGGGGCTCTAGGCTGGGCTGGGTTCAGTACCTCTGTGTTCTGCGAGGCTGGCTGGGCATTCCCCTGGTGGGTTGCACTGAGATGTGGAACTGGGTAGAGCTGGATCCTCTATGCAGCTAGCAAGGGCGCACTCCTGGACTCTGCTGCTGGAGCCTCTGCCTCACTGGGTGGGGCCAAGACCTCCGGGACCCAGGCGGCTAGGTGGTGCACACCCCGGAGTGTGGCACCACCCGGATCTTGCATCTGGTTGTGAGGCGTTCAGAGCCTCTGGAGTGCCGCGCCAGGCAAGCCCGGGTGAATCCCAGGCATATAGTGACGGTGCCTTGCTCCTGGTTGGGTGGGTTCCTCTAAAAATTTTAACATAATAAACAAGCTATGTCTTGCAATATGAATGGTAAGGGACACCAAATGTCACATGATCACAAATGAGCCAATGGTTCTCCCTGGATTGTGGCTGACCATCTCCCAACAGCAAGAAGTTATGGAAGAGATCTTGTCTGCAAAAAAGGGGAATCAGGTGTAGTGGCACGCACCTGTAATCCCAGCACTCAGGAGATTAAGACAGGCGGATCACTGTGAGTTTGAGGCCAGCCTGGACTACATAAGCAAGTTCAAGGCCAACCTGCACTATATAGTCAGATCTTGTCTCAAAAAAACAAAAGCAAAGGAGAAAAAGGCAGAGGAATCCCTCACTTCTAATGAGATTAGGGAGATGTGTAAAATGTGGGAAATGGTTCAAAATTTTGTAGAAAAGCACCACCCGAATAAGATTGTAGCAGTTTGAGTGATGAATCTGTTTAACAACAATGCAACATCACATTTCCAAGTGATTCTCAAAAGGAGGCAAAAACAGCATTGGATAGGTTCTTTGTTAAAGTTTCACGAGAAGAAAAAAATTCCGTTGAGTCAGTAGACAGCAGTAATTCAGTTGGTGATAGTGATATTCTCTTGTCTCCCTCAGATCAAACATGACGGCTTTCACAGCTAGTTAATTTTTTAATTTTTCTTTCTATTTTGTATTTTCTTTATTATTTTATATTATATTGCAGTGCAGTAAGCCCCCAACTTACAAACATTCAAGTCACAAACTTGCCCATGTGTACTATGTAAGACTCACTTTGCCATATATGAACGAATCCAACTTACACATGTTCTCCCAGAACAGAACTTGTTCATAAGTGAGACTTACTGTGTTGTAATCATTTTTATATAAATATTTTTGGGTTATGGAACAAATCATCTAAGTTTGCATTATTTCTTATGGAGAAATATACAAATCCTTTGGATCACAAACAAGTTTCCAGAAGAAGTAGGCTTGCAAACCAATGTTTTAGTATAGTGGGAAATAAAATTTAAAAAATTAGAAATAGAATCACCCTGTCATCTGACAATTCCACTTCTGGATCAAAAGAATTCGAAGCAGGGACCCACAGGGATGTTTGTACACCCATTATTGTATCATCAGTCACAATCCAAACACCCACCAAAGGATGACTAGATAAGCAAAAGATGATGAATTCAGACACAAGGCATTGTTCAACCTTGAAAAGGAAGGAAATTCTGATGCCCAGCATGTGAACCCTGTGGACATTAGGCTGCATAAAAGAAGCCAGCCACAAAAAAGACAAATACTGTATGATTCCACCTGTTTGAGATACAGCAGTCAAACCAGAGATGCAGAAGCATTGTTGTTGGGGGCTGGGGTGGGAGAGAGGGAAGTTAGTGATTATTGGGAACACAGTTCAGCTGTGCAGAGGAGGAAGCTCTGACTCTGGTGGTGATGATGTCTGTAGAACGACATGAATGTGCTTAACACTCCTGAGCATCACATTTGATTCAGTGGTATAGATGCAAATGTTATTTATATTTTACCAAAATAAAAACATTAAAAGAAAGGGCAGTTCTTGAAGTAATCATTATCTAGCCTCAGACTAAGACACAGAAAAAACAACGTGTGAATGACTGCATTTTAACTGTCATACAATGAAAATGCTGATATTGTCTATGTTATTCTGTTTACAGAATTTCAGATCTGTCCCATGCAGTTTCCCAGGAGTTGTCCCCTGACTGAAGGTCTCACAGGGCATTAGGAACTTTAACAACACTGTTATGCAATTTAAGGAAAAGCAGTGAATCTTCTTTTTCTTATTTGCATATGACTATTTTTTATAAACATTTATTGAGTACTTGTGTTAATACATTTCAAGGTTAATTTACCCATTTATTATTATTATCAACAAAACAGTAAAAATGCATATTAGGACATTTGGAAAATAAAGAAAAATAATCATCTCAATCCTCTCACCCTATTCTAACTTGGTCATGATTGATATATTCAGGACAGACAAAAATTCAAGGATTTTTAACATTTTTTAATTTGGTTTTCAGACATCTGAGATTTAAACAGTGACATGATTTGTGAATATTTAAATCCATCCAATCCTCACATTCTCACATTTGATTAGTGCTGTTGTGCTATTTCATTATTGCCTCCAAGTGATAATTAAACCTATTTTTGTAAACTTAACATTCTGTTGCCACTGAACTTTTAAAACCTTTGTTACTTTTGTAGTTTTTGCATCTCAGGTTTTGTGCTCCCCTGAATGTTCAAGAAGGGCCAGCCCAGAGGTCAGCACACCGGTGCACAGAGCTGCAAATCATGTGTTTCTGTGTCAGGGAGTGCTCCTGCGAAGGCCCACTTTCCCATTCCTGCTCATCTCATTAACGGTCCATGACACTGCCCTGGGTTAACTAGAACTTCACACTTGTTTTCTGACATGAGTCCCCTGGGAAGTTTCAGCCCTAAAGATTGCAGCTGTTGAGTCCTGATCTGGGGGTGAAACGGCCTACAAGACTAGACTTCTCACTAGCTGGAGACACCACGTCTCCTGCAGACCCTGATGGGTGAGATTCCTTGGGGACAGGACTGTCCTGAGTGTCGAGTTCCCATTTTTACAAAGAAGGCAATACTGGACTGCTAGTGACATTTTTCCCTAACAGGATTATCTTATTATTGCTTCCAGGTATAGCCTCCTTTCCTGAACAGGGTTCAACTTCATCCTTCTTTCTGCCCCCTTCCTCCAATCCTTCCTTAGTCACTCATGCTGTCTAACCAGGAGTATGAGTGGTTAAGGAACTAAACCGAGGAGCATTTGTAATGGGTCAATTCAAGCAGGTAATGTTGTGAGCCCCACTCCCAACATAGGTCGAACCCAGAATACTCAGGCTGTGAAATGCTGAAAAAAAGGCATCAGTCATGCTGAACCTGGGGGAAGCAGACAGGTCATTAAAGCCTCCTTAGCACACAACACTTTAACCAAAAGGAGCAAGCACTACTGTGAGGAGTGGGAACCACCCTTAGCTCTTGAAGAATTGTCACATGTAGCAAGATTTGGTCCTAGATTGAGCGTATCCTACCTTTCTGAGTAGACCAGACTCTGCCCTGTGTGGGTAGAGCACAATCCAGGGTACCCAAAGCCACAGAGAGGGTGACAGGTGGAATGGAGACCTGGTAGGCTCTGGAATGTGGGTGCTGAGCCTCAAATCACAGCATTTACAATTTCCCCCTACTTCATGATTATTTTTTAGATGTTTTTGCTCACAAAGGGTCACTTCAGTCTTGTTTTTGATGACATTTGGGGGGAGTCTGATTCTGCAAAGTTGAAAGTGAAAATTTTTTCTGACTGGTTTGACTTAGTGTCATTTGTTGAACAGAGATCTGTTTTGTGCTAATCTGCATTGCGATAGACACTGAGAACAAAGAAAAAGGAAGATCCGTTTCTAATGATTCATGGATGAGAGGAAGAGCTGTGCCACACGGAAGAGCAGCATCAGTGGCTCGTCCTGCGGAAAGTGGGGAGGAGGCCTCACGCGCTGCCTCGAGTGTGTCCTAAGGAGGTGGATGAGGAGGCAGAGGACGTCCCAGGCAGGGCCAGCACATGCAAAGTCACATGGAGGTGCACTGTTAGGGTCCATGAGGAAGTGCGAGTAGCTTGGCCAGAAAAGCAGATTAGGAAGGAGCAGGGATCATGGCTGGCCTCCTCGCCAGTTAGGAATCTTTCACACCTGTTATTGAACAACTTACTACAGCTTTATAGATAGCAGAGGCAAATGAATGACTTCAGGGAATTGACAAAAAAGTATTGGCCCATTCTGTAACAAAACTTGGCAGCATTAGTGCAGAAAATACAATCGGTTCTCCTCAGCTTCTCTTGAGTAGTAGTTTTTTTTTACTTTGCATGGTCAGCATTGATCATCAAAAAGAAAAGAAGAAAAATAATATGTCTGGATGAGAAAGAAGATAAATGTATTCACAGAGGTCTTATCTGGACTAGAGAGGTGAGAAGACAGGGCGTAGGGGGAACATGCTCCAGATGGCAGAAAGGGTGATCATTAATTAATCATCATCAAATTAATCAAACATTGGGATGAGCACAATGGGAGAACACTTGAGAGTCTCAGCTGAAAGGGTTGCTTAAAGCTAACCTGAGCAGAAAGAATTGCTCTGTCCTAGTTGGGGGCAACAGATAGAGAAGTGATACCGTACTTCCTGCCTGTCAGTGCGGCTGGTTGCTGTTCTGGGAAACTGACACAGAGAAGTATCACTTCCAGGCAAATCTTCTGATTATAAACATCTCTGCTTTGGAAATTTATAAAAAGAGGATTACAGTTAGCCATGAACATATCAAAATACTCTCCCTGACTTTTAACCAAAACCATGCAAATGGAAATAACAGCAAAAAATCACTTTATTTTCATCATTAATTTTGCCAAAATCATGGTTATAGTAAAAGCTGGAAGTATGGTGGCACCAAGTATTAGGAGGTATCCACGCAACAACTATGGTAACTACATTCTGAGTATCAGGTACCTCAGGGACACTGATGTGCAGAATGATAAACATTTACTTCTTTTACTCAATGACATTGCATACAGACATTTTCTGAAGAAATAATCTCTATACTTAATCTGTACTAAATATGTATATACATGAAGACAGTCACTTCAATATTATTAATTATGAGTAATTGTGATAAGTGGGAAGCCACATAACTGCCTAAGAGTACAGAACTGTTTATTAAGTGATCACATTATCATTGATTCTTTGGATTTGTCAGTCAGCAGATTGTGGTTTCAGTAATAAACAGTTCTAGAATTCACAGTCACCTGACAGACCCAGTCTCATATTTTGCTCAGGTACAACCCAGGCAACCTTTCCTCTGCAGAGCAGGTCAGGATCCTGCACACTCTGCTTGGTGATGTCATCATCTCAACACCTGGCTTCTGGGAATGGGAAAAGGGAAAATAGAAAACTCACACCAGTCTTGCCTACTCCAGCTGGCAGTGGCATGGCCCTTCTGCTCACAGTCCACTAGGCTAAACCAGTCTCATGACCTCCACGCAGCTGCTTTTCACATGTTGTGACTATTTGGGGCTGGGTCATCTCTTTTTACTGTTGAGGTTTTTTTTTTTTTGTTTTGCTTTGTTTTAAATTTCAAATCCTTGTTTTTAATTGGATATATGGTTTGCTTATAATGTCTCCCACTCTGTATCTTATCTTTTCACCATAATAGAGTCTTTTTCAGATAAATTTTTTTTTTTTTGATACCAGGGATCAAACTCACAACCTCACACCTGCCAGGCAGGTACTTAAGCCACCAAGTTAAATCCCCGGCCCTATTTTCTGAGACAGGGTCTCACTATGCAGTTCAGGCTGGCTTTGAACTCACTGTATAGCCAAGGCTGGTCTCGAACTCACAACCATCCTCCTGCCTCAGGCTCCCGAGTGCTGGGATTAAAGGTGTGCACCACCATGCCCAGCTAGATAAAAGCTTTTGATGAAGCTCAATTTATTAAGTTTTCCTTTTACACATCATACTTTTAGTGTTGAGCCTGAGAATGCTTGGTATAGTCATAGACACCAAAGTGTTGTTAGATCACCTAGTTGTTTTCCTTAATGTTTTATAGATTTATGTTTCAATTTTAAGTCTATGGCCTATTTTGAATTTTTTTTTTTATAAAATGTGAGATTTAGATCAGTTTCATTGGTGGATATGGAATTGTTATAGCACCAAATAATTCTATGAGAAAGCTCTTTCCTCCACTGAACTTCCTTTTGCCTCTCTCAGATCCAGGTTTCTGAGGGTCTGTACCTAAGTACTTCCCTAGTCTGATCAGTTTTCATATGTCTCTACACCTTTGAGAGTTCCCCATGGCTGTGAAATTTGGTACTGATTATTTCTAGTTCATTTTCAAAATTGTTCAGCTATTCTAACTTCTTGCATTTCCATAAAATGTCTGTAATGATCTTGTCTAGATTTACAAAAAATTTGGTTGTTAATCTAATAGGAATTGTGTTAAATTGGTACATTAATGGCGGGGGGACTGACATCCTTACTATGTTGAGTCATTTCTTCATGGATATCATGTGTCTCTTCATTTAGAAGATCTTTGATTATCTTCATTAGCACTGTGTAATTTCAGTGTATAAAACTTATGAATTTTTGTTTGTTACTATGTTATTTTATCACTCCTAGTGTTCAACATTTCTTCTCTTATTATTTTCCTTCTGTTTAGAGAGACTTTTGGACATTCATTTAGGGTAGATTTGCTGGTATCTCAGCTTTCATTCATCAAGAATGTCTTAATTTCTGATTTGACATTTCTTTCTTTTAACATTTGAAAAACATCGTGTCGCTTCTTTTTGGCCTCCTTGGATTCTGACTGTAAATTTCTTATCATTTTAAAAATATATCTAGTTTTAAAAAGCTTAGTTGTGATGTATCTTGACGTAGATTTTTGTGTTTATTCTGTTTGGACTTTAGCTTCTCAGATCTTCATGTTTCTGTCTCCGACTGACTTGAGGATGTTTTTAACAGCTGATATGAACATTAGATACTCTTAAAATCCCACAAGCCCCTGGTCCTCTGTTTTTGTAGTCTTTTTTCTTTCTTGTGAAGATAAGGTACTTTATATTGTTTTAATTTCCAGTTTGTGGATACTTTTCTCTGTCCTTTCTATTCTTCTGAGCCCATCCACTGAGTTTTTCATTTAAGCCATTATATTTTCCAGTTTTAAATTTCCCCTTGAGTCTTCTTTTTATCTTCTGCTGCAGAAGCTTCTGTTTTTTTTTATTTGTATCAAGCACTTTCATAATTGCTTGTTGAGGCAAAACATGTCTAACAGAGGTAAAACACACATGCAGTTTTCCATAATGTCCATTGTAAAAGTGTGTTTCTTCACTTGCAAGCACACACTTCTGAATGTGCAGGTCAGTGGCAGTAAGTATGTCTAGTGCACCATGGAAGCACTTTTAAAAAGCCTAAAATCCTTGTCAGATTCTAACACTCTGTGCCCCAGCATTAGCCTCTTTTGACTGCCTTACATCATTCAGTTTGAGATCTTCTGGGATTCTTGTATGACAATCGATTTTCAATGAAAACCATATATTGTCATATCAGGTAGTACAGACCTGTATCTCACATAAACCTCTGTCTTTCCTGATATGGGAAAGGCCAGGGTCAGAACTGCAAGGAAAGTGGAGATCCCACCCCTGTTTGGCTTCTGCTGACCCCAAGGTGGGGATCCTTCCATGGTCAGGTACAAGTCCCATCTCCTTTGTGATATTCTGGCCTGAGGGATGAAGGGACTTCACTTCAGCCAAGTGAGACAAGTGATGGACTCCTGGCGTGGCCCTGTGGGAGGCAGGCCCCGTATGGAAAACTGGCTGTGGTGAAGTCTGGACTTCCTGTGGGCCTCTGATGTGGGTAGGGTGAGGCTTTGGGGCTCTTCTGTGGTATTTGCTGAGCAAAGTGGTCACTGTTTGAAAGTGTTCTGTCTTGGTTAGCTGTCCTTCCTTAGGCCTCTGGCTGGAGAGAGCAGCTTTCGTTGGTAAGCTCTTTGGTCTGGCTCACTGGCACTTGAGTTTCTGGCTTCTTCAGTTCAGTTATGGGATACACCAGGCAAACAAATGGTAAATAAACTAAAACCAAAACAAATCTGGGGAACCTATTACCACATCATGTGTTGAGCCTCAAGTTTCCTGACTCATCTGCTTTCTTCTGTCTACCTTTCAGAGTCTTCTCAGTCTCCATGTCAGTTTGTACATGTGTATATGTGTGTGCACACCTAGGCAGCAACTCCATGCTCCTTCAGTGTATGTGCTCTTTCTGCTCCTCCTAGCTGCAGATTTTGAGGAATTTTTTGAGAGAAGGGATAATTTCTTTTTTTTCTTCTTTCTTTTCATCAAATACTTGGCCTCTCATATGTGCACAGAAACCTCCAAAGCTCTGCAAATTCTGGGAGGGTCCAGAGGCCCAGCTTGTTGCAAATTCTGGCATCAGCAGGAAGGCGAGGCTAACAGCATGCAGCAAACCCACTCCAACTAGTGCCCCCTCCTTAGACTCCTGGGTTCATTAGGTCTCTTTTCTTCAGTGGCTCTCTGATGAATGTAAAATGACTCTTAAAAATTTTTAACCCAGCATTTAAAGTTATTTTTGGACCATTAGTCTGCCCCAAGTTACTTGATCCCTACTGAAAGGAAGTCTGCATCTCAGAAATCATGTGACAGTATAATGTGTGAGTGGCTGTATGTCAAGAGACCCTCTCCACTGGCCGACATATTCCAAGTGCCTTGAGAAGTTTAGAAGTAAGAGCCAAATCAGGGGGACTGGTTCCGGAGGCTGGTTCTAACAGAGAAACCACGTGTCATCTTTTAGACACCCTAAACCTTAGTTTTTCTTGCAAAATGAGGATGTCAAAATTTCCATCTTAAGTGCTTGGTGTCAGGTTAAATGAGGCGATGCATGTATGGTACTTTACACGTGGTATGTGAAGATAATGTTGCCAGCTGCTATTTAAATCAAATGTGCTGAATAACAGATTTACAACAGTATCAAAATTTTATTTAACCCATGAAAATATAAGTAGATTAATTATTTAGTTATTTGTGATTTCATCTCAACTGGAAAGTGCTCAACTCTGAGGCCCACGTCTCTCCTCACCTGGACCAGGGGGGCTGTATGTTCATCTTGTAGTTTACCTGCCTGCCAGCCTCAGGAGGTTCAGCCTGAGAAGAAGCAGACAGAATATCATCTGTTGTTATGTGAGCCAGTTGTTACAGCTGTTTCAAGAGAAACTGAATAGAATCAAACAGTGAGGAACTATGTCGATGAAGAAATCCACAAAACTATTGGTGAAGCTGGGCATGGTGGTACATGCCTGTAATCTTAGCACTCTAGCAGGCTGAGGCAGGAGGATCAAAAGTTTGAATCCAGCCTGGACAACTTAATGAGATCACAGATTAAAAAAAAATTTAGAAGGCTATGGATGTGGCTCAGGGGGACCCTGCTAGCTCAATTGCAGTAGACGATGTTTGGAAGAGAATGTGATATTCCTTCTGAAAGTCCCACTAATCCTCTGGATTGTCTAGCTCTGTTTGTAAAAGTGGTGAATGAGAAAGGGGAGGGGGCAGAAAGGTAAGGTCAGCCAAGAACACAATCTATTTCTGTTTGGTTTCTGTGTCCCCATCAGGAGACAGTGGAATGAAAACAGGGATCAGGGGATGAAAATGAAGAACGAACCACACTAGGACAGATGAGAATGCTACTTTCAGGTAGCACTGGGCCAGGAGTTGCATCAAGGATCAGCCAAGGGAACCTTGAGGATTTGTACTTCCAAACCCAGGGTCTGGAAACACTGAGAGGGCAGCCGGATGCAACGGGAGCTGAGGGTCACAGGCAGCCTTGGTCCAGGTTCCAGCTCTGCCACTTACCAACTATATAACACCAAGAGAGGAAGCTTTATTTCTTAATCTCTATAAGGAAGAAACAGGGGGGGGGGAGAAAGAGAAGAAGGGAGGAAGTGAGGAGGAGGAGGAGGAGGAGAGAGAGAGAGAGAGAGAGAGAGAGAGAGAGAGAGAGAGAGAGAGATCCTGTTGCACTGAGCTCCAGCAAATAATCACGGTTTTATGTGAAACACAATGATTGCTAATCTTGTCCTTCCAACAGGAAATACATTTCATGGTACCTGGGTAACTTCAGCTGATAAAGGAAAACTTTCTTTGCAGAGGAGGGCTAGACAATGAATGTAGCAGCAATGAGTTAGCAAAATCACTCATCTGAAATTTTAAGGCAATTCTTAAATAGCATTTGTGTGGGACAGAGAAGTATCTTGGCATCAATCCCATTCCCAACTCAAAAGCTGCTGTAAGAACGGACTCTCCTGCCTGTCAGGTATGAGGTTGTGTGTTCGATCCCTGGTACAGGGACTCTTGATTTCAGGGGATGTCAATCAATATATATATCTCTGTATCCCACAGAGTGGACTGGGCACACAGGAAACTTCCCCATGTGGAGGACCAAGAGCCCAGCACTCTTTTCAAAGTTCCAAGCTGCAGGAAAGCAAATATGTGACCAGCAGGGTTTGCCCTAGAGGCAGAGCCCATGGGGGCAAAGGGAAGGTGGCCTCTCTGGTAGAGTGGGTCAGGGACCACTGGGTATGGGTTCTGCAGGCTGGACACATACACACGAGGCACACAGGCTGTGCTTCTACTAAGTCCTTACATGTTTTTAGCTTGCCCCTGGAGGCCCCTACCTAGTCCTAGTTTTCCAGATAGAAAACCTTAAATCCAAGGGCTGGCAGGATCATTCTCTGGGAATACTCCATGTGCCCTGAGCTACATCAGGCTCCAGTTAATTTTCATTTTAATTCCATTTAAGGTTTATCAGCATCAGGCGCTTCTATTTTGGGATTAGGAAAACAAGGTAGGGGGTAAACTGAGTCCAGGCTGCTGTGAATAATCTACTAGAGGGCAGGACCACTGATCTCTGCCATCCAGGGTGAGGCCCTAAGGCCAGTAGTAGGGTTCAAAGTCTCCCAAGAAGCTGGAGCCAGCCCAGGCCTGGGTCCGCCATGGGGCACTGGGAGCCCCGCCTCATTCCCACTTCTGGTGCTTCAGTCTCAGAGGTTTTGAGTCATTTTTAGCCCAGAACTCCCAGGCTGTGTTTCCTGACCTGAGGTTTCATCAGGTGAGCTACTGAGCCCGGCTTCTCTGCAGTCAGGGCCTCATCCTGCTGCCTCCTGTGGGCTGCTTTGGGAAGGACCGGGAAAAACGTGGATCCAGACTTGCCCTGATCCTTGCTATCTTCAGTTTTATCCCTCACCCTGATTCTCATACTACTGCATTTTTTTTTCCAAATCCATTTTATTTCAAGGAGAAAAATGAAAAAGAAGAAAAAAACTAAAACAAATTTCAAATCACAACAATCAGGGGGCAACACAGGTACACACATTGCACATTGTCATCCCAAATTATTCACCCAGAGCACAACTGCAATTAGAACTTTTGTTTTGTTTATTTTATTTGTTTAGTCTCTTTGAGGAGGGGCTTTGCTATGCAGTTCAGGCTGGCCTTGAACTCACTTTGTAGCCCAGGGTGGCCTTGATCTCACAGTAATCTTCTTGCCTCAGCCTCCCAAGTGCTGGGATTACAGGCATGTGCCACCACACACGGCTTTTTTTTTTTAAATAAATTTTTAGTTCTATATTTACAGGAAAGTTGTAAAGGGCGAAGAGTCCTCACACACCCCACAGTCACTCTTGCATCTGAAGAGTCCTGGAGGCCATGTGGCTCTGCTCGGACTTGCAGCTTTTGGCTTGTGTCCTCGTGTGTCCAGCCAGCCTCTGCAGTCTCCTGTGGCTCTGACATTGGTTTTCCCGCATCCCCACCCTCCATTCTTGTAAAAAAACATGTCAGTATCCATTTTTAGGTCTGATATTAAAGTAGCTGAAACACACAGCCAGCCCCTTAGAGCCACTGGCAGCAGCTGCAGGGCTGAGCCCTTCTGCCTAAATCCGAGAACCTAGGTTTGTGTATCAGGGCCCCTGAGAGCTGCAATCTGCCCCAGATCAGGCAAAGGAGGCTCACATCATCTTGGCCCTTCCAGCCGCTCTGTTGGCAATGTCTCTCCATCTTTATGTGAAAACAGATCTTATCTCGCAGAGGTTTTCCTGGTGCTCCGCTGAAAAGAATCAGGCTCCAGGAGTCCTCCTGGCTGGGACTCCTACACATCCGCAAAGGCAGTTTGCACTGCATCATGTTTCCTGACTCAGTAGCTCAAACTGTCCTTGAACTGTGCTAGGTGACCCCCTCACCAAGAAGTGAGTCCTGGGTATCAAGGACCAGCTTCCTTACTTCTTTACTCTCTTTGCCTGCTTTTGCTATTTGACACACTGGAAGAAAGATAGAGTAATGTTCCTGCCAGATCCACTGACATCAGTGTGGCCATGATGCGTCGCATTCCTTCACAGTACACCAGGACTGGGACTGGGGAAACAAAGGAGGCACTCAGCTCCCTTGGAAAACCAAACTACAGTGACCAAGGTATATACAATGGTATTTTAATGCAATATTTAAAAAGAAAATTTATTTCTAATGCAAAATATCTCTGATGAACAGAATATCAAAACTTAAAATAAAGACCAGGTACTATTCATGACACTGTATAATTGGACAATGGACAGTCATTTTCAGTCAGTCTAGGGTCCCAGGCCTACATGGCCATACGTCGCTCACCAGGATCTAACAGTGGCAGACACATAGATGAGTGATTCCAGCATCCGATGATGCCTGTTCTTGGACTGCTGCTCTTCTGCTAATTTTGGCCCTTAGTTCAGACCATGGGAGGAAGTTTCTGCAGTTGTATCCAGCTTTTGCCTCAGCTCATGGACCACTCTTCATGGCACAACACTTTGCAAAGAACTTTAACATAGATCATTTCACTTAATCTTCTGAAGAAAAAGAGTCCCAGAAGATGGAGTAGATGGTGTCATCCTCATTTTAGAGGAAAGAAACTGAGTCTCAGATTCAGTTGCAAAACTAATTGTACCAAGCAGGTCTATAGTGGAGCTGGGATCAGAACTGCACTCCCTGACCCAGACCCAGGCCTGGGATGGCTTCAGATTGCCTTTGCAGACATTCCCCTACTTTCTGCTCCTCCTCAGCTCTGCATATACATCTGTGTCTGCCCCTTATCCAGGTAGTGGGGGTGGGTGGGTTATATGCATGGGGGTGCCTGTGTCAACTTGAGCATACACGTGTGTGCACACGTTCAGAGTATGAGACAGTGTGAAATACAGAGCATGGTGCTTGAAGCACACTTCCTTGAGTGTGTGTGCTTGCACAAGCATGTATACACATTTGAGTGCTTATGGAAAGATGTGGCACTGAGAAGAGAACTAGTCCAAAGGGGGACTGAGGCTCTGTAGCTGCCATTGTCCCCTGCACAGAAGGTCCTGCTGTCCACATCTGGCCAGCTAGTGCCAGCACTGGTACTCAGAGAACATTTTATCCTCCCGCATCAGGAGGGTAGCAGCCACTCCTACCTGCCCACCTTCTCAGCTTAAAGAGAAGGCTCTGCATCTTGGTATGATATAGAAGCTGCCAACTCCAAGGCTATAAGAATAAACATATTACTTGGGGGAAGTTTGGTTGGACTTTTTTGGAGTGAGTTACCTAAGAGATCACAAACACATAAAGCCTGGCTCCAAGGCAACAGGATTGCTTGGGATGCATCAGGAATTTTTCTGTACAAGGCAACACATCTTGAAAATGCTGTCTCCTCCCTGACTCAAGCCCAGGATCAATAACCTGGCCTGTAATGTTGCTCTTCTGAGTGGAAGACCACACCTGGTAGCTCTCACAGCCTTCCTCACTAATTATTCTAGCTTCTGTGGGTTTGACAAGATTAGTCATGGAGTCTTAATGCAGAAGACTCAGGGTCTCTATTGGCTGAGAAGCCTGCTAAAACATTGTTTAGTTTTCTCATTTGCAAGCTTATAGAACCCCCGAGACATTTTTAGGCATATAGCTTCTTGGCCAGCATGTTTCAGAACACAGGAGACAGAGAGAGTGGGAGGCAGTTTCTTGTCTGGGAGAAACTTTGACTGATTGAAGATACATGTCCATAAAGGGAGAGCAATACACTTCCACAAGGGCAAGGGCAAGGGCAAGTTCAGCAATACTCCAGAGCAGAAGCTGGTGCTATGGGCTTAGCGGGCTGGCTAATGTTCGTTGTGGGCAACTTCGGTGGTGGGTCTATCCCAGATGGTGAGGGCACTTGTGGAGAAGGAGCCCCCAGGCAGATAGCTCATCAGAGGTCTGGGAGGACTGTCACTACTCTGATGTCCTGCCATGGAGTATGGGCATGAAGTTGTTCCACAGGCTCCAGACCTGGGAGCAGGCTCCTCTACAGCCAACATGATCATCTCAGTTTCATTTTGTTTCCAACCTGTTATAGGGACTGTGAGGTAGAGGAGAAGGTAGTGGGAAGCCTGTGGGATCTATGAACTCTTGGGGGTAATATCATTTGTTTTGAGTACAAGTGTTGGTGTCAGGTTTTGTTGAATTGGATGGAAAAATAATGCCCTTAACCAGCAAATCCGTCTCTTTGTCTCCTCTCACTACACTATGCTGTGCCCCCTTCTAACATTTTAGGCTAATTAACAAATCACAAAATGATAAGGCCAAGATTTCCTACAAGTTTTGTGTCATCTATTTTTCTGAATAAAACTCTAAGTCTTGTTATTATGTGTTTTTACTTCTAGGTCATTATCCCACTCATAGCCTGTGGTGATCTCCGACACATTGCTCAGTCTCTGGTCCCAAGTCAGAGTGAAGCAGAATTCTAAATGTGTGTGAGGTATTGGACCAACACTGGACTGGGCAGGTGCACAGTGGGCACCAGTTTTCTGTGCTTACCTGTGCCTGGTGTCCGGACTGGGATGTCCTGTACCTGAGCACCTGAGCTCATAGTATCTGTGTCAGTTCACTGCTCTGAATCCTTTAGCCTCCACAGGTGCGTGGTTAGCACTGGAGTACCATGCACCTGTCACTACATATACATTTCAGGTGTATCTGCCTGTCTCTTCCTGAGAAGGGAGACTCCAGTCCTGTGTTTCCTCTGTGCCTCTTCACAGCTTCTGCCAGGCGTTCAGCTCAAAGGTCCCTGATAAGCAAGGTGACGTATGCCTTTTAATGAACTCAAGCACAGAGCCAGGCTGTGCAGGCCGGGTGAGGGCAGGCTTGGACTGAAGCCCGCATTCAGCCTCAGGTTTCGGTCTGTCACAGAGGAGCCTCGGCAGCTCTGTTCTGGTTACCTAACTTCTGAGGAAGACCAGGTGCTGATACAGGTGCTCAGCAGTCCCATCGGGGTGGGAAGGCTTGGGCCAAAGGAGGCACATGGTGTTTTACTGGGGGTCTGTTCATTTTAGACTGGGATATGTGTGTCAGGACCAACCAGCAGCAGTGAGAAGCTGCTCCCTGCTTGGAACTACATTTCCAGGTCCATATGTATTCTGTTTGGTGCAAAGAGCATCAGCAGTAGAAAGGCAAGAGGTGCAGATGAGGACAGACACCCCATAACCTGACCTCTGGAGATGGCTCTCTTCACTGCTTGGTGTTGTGTGTCCCTGAATTAGTGGGTCTGGAGGCTGTGACACCTGATGGCCCAGGACCCCAGCAGGAGGTGGAGGTCCACATTCCCAACATCCTTTACAGTGGTGCCAGCAAAATGTGCTAAAACACAGGAATTCGTATAAACCTTCTTATTAAGTAGAAGCAAACAAAACTTCCCACGGATCACAGGAGCTACTTCCCAGGATGCTCCCTAGAGTGGCCAAATATGATTTTTAATTTGGTTATGACAGAGGAGCTTGTGTGTCTCTGCGACTTGGGCTTTTTCTGGACAAAGCTTCCTGCTATCTCTCCAGGACTTTTACAGCCTTACCTGGTACCCTGGGGAGGACAACCAAAGGTCCTCCTGAAAATGGGGAGGTGGCTCATGGCCCATGACAGGCCTCTAAACAGGTAGATGGCAACGCAGCTCCTCAAAACCTCCTCTGCTGCCAACCCAGGTCAGGCACATCCCAGTCTATTACAGTTGAAGAAGCAGAGACCTCAGAGTTGGGAGGGAAGCTGGGTCTGGGACATGGGCCTCTGGTTTGGTTCATCAAGTGGGCTGGGGCTGTCCTACATGCCTCCTTTGCGCCAAGAGGAAACAGAAGCTACATGGAAGCCTAGACTCTGGAGACCCTGCTGAGCTCCGGAGAGTGTCTAGACAACCTGGAGGCTTCTGTGATTCAGTCACACTTTAGCAGTTGCAGATTTCAAGGCAAGGAGGCATACTGTGGTCCAATTTTAAATTTTGCTGTGGATTGGGCTCAGGGAATAGACACAAGAAGCTGGGAAAAGCTAGTTCCGGTCCCAGTGTTCAATAGGGGTACAGGGAAGTGTCACACTGTAGGGAACATGTATGCACCTTCTGAGAACTGGCCAGCACATCCTTTCCCAACAGATGACCTGTGGTGTCCTCATCACACTTTTAGCAAAGGCCTTAATCCGCCAGAGCTGGCCCGTATTGCCCAGAGGTTGTGCCGGCTGCACCTCGCTGGGTGCCTTCTGCCTTTGTGTTTGTCTTCCCTTCACTTCTTACCTGATCTGCAGATCAGGATTCTGTTTGCTTTGAGTTGGAGCCAGAATGACCTCAGAGCCCAGTGACTCATGCTTCTGTCCCGTGGACACAGCCCAGGGTCTCTGACGTAGGCGTTCCTCTATCTGAGGGCAGGGCCGGGCCAGGCCACTCTTCTCTGGTTAAAAACACTCTGTGTGATTTTGTTTGGCAATTTAAAAATAGGTGTGTCCTGTGGGTGTGGGGATTTTAGAATCCTAGGCAGAAAGAAACTCAGTTGGTTTCATCCAGGGGTCAAAGGTCTCTGAGAGATGACTGAGTTCCAGCCACACAAGAGTTGAAAACACCCACCTCGTGCTGTTGCCCAGTGCTCCCTCTTTTGCCTGATGGTGGCCATGGAGATGGACACTCCCAGAGGAAAGTAGGACCTCAGAAAGCAGGAGATCTGGCTACTGGTTACTGCCTTGATGTTCTGCCTGGCACAGGCAGAGGTGAGGTGGCCAGGCTGTCCCTGTAGTGTCCTAGTTCCCAGTCCTCAGGCCCAATTTCTCTGCACTCTGCACTTCGCTCTCCTCTGTTCTTTCTCCTCAACCACCTGCAGGTGCAAAGTGTACTCAATCCCAGCTCACCGCTGAGGAACCAAGGTTCATTGAGCTAAGGTGACTTGATCCAGACTGTTGTCCTGCAGAGCAGCCAGGCCACTGTGCATGGGTGCCCTGCTCCCGCCAGCTACTCCGACACCCCACCCCACCCACTGTGCATTTTGTGAGTGATCGGGATTTAGCTGTGAGTTGGGGAAAGAGCCTTCTCTTCAGAGATGACCAACAGTGGAAGGACCTTGGGCTGTGCAAGGGTCAGCTGAGGCTGTGCAAACACCCTTTGGCCATCTTAGGGGACACAGGATCCCAAGTAGGATGAGGGAGCACCAACCACTTGAGAACAAGGGGACTAAGTGATAACCAAAAGAGGAGAATCCAGATTACAGATTGCAAATACCTGATCCAAAGGACCCTAGGCCCTTTCTCTGCAGTTGTAGAGGCTTAGATACGTACACACACACACACACACACGCACACACACACACACACACGCACATTATGTTTTGTTATGCTTTGTTTTTGCAACAGTGAATAATACAAAAACTCACATGCTGCTCTCTGCCCCCAGGTCCTGGCACAGAGACGTAACCCCTTGTCATTCTCTGAATGATGGGTGCAAGTAGCATCTTTTGTTCCAATGAGGTAACTGCTGGCCATCCATGGATGCCTTGGCATGAGGTCTGGTTGCCAGAGAACCAACCACATGATCAGAGGGCTGAAACTTCAGCCCCACCCCCAGGTTTCTGGGAGAGGAGAGAGGCTGAAGGTGGCACAGGTCATCAAGTGCCAATGATGTCACCATTCATGCCTGCATGCTAACCTCAGGAAAACACTCAGGACTGATTCAGAGACCTTCCTGATTGCTGAACCCTGGAGGTTTCTGGAGAGTGGTATCCCTTTCCACATGCCTGGTCCTGGGCATCTCTTCATCCACATTCTTTATAGTATCTTTCACCATAAACCAGCAAATGTAAGTGTTTTCATAAGTTCTATGAGCTGCTCTAACAAATTGATTGAACCTAAGAAAGGATTATGGAAACCCTTGTCTACAGTTTGTTGGTCAGAAGCAGAGTTAGGACTCCCCAGGGCTTTTGTCTGGCCTCTGATGTGGGGTCTGATGTTGTCTCCAGGTCGATTGGGTCAGAAATGAATTGGATCATAGGACGCCCAACTGTGCCTCTTTTGGAGGAGGAAACTCAGGGCCTTGGGGCAATGGAGGCAGCATAGGGTGCTGTGAGAGCATAGGCTGAGGAGTCGAGCTGCCTCCCCTTGGCTCACAGCCACAAGCAGGATTCATTTCCCATGAGCCCTGGCCCGCCGACCTGTCTGCCACTGTGGGTCTAGGCAGGATGGCTTCTATGGTTATTTTCTCCTATTAAAACTGAGAAGTTTCTACAAACAATAGAGAAATTCTTCAAAGTTTCTCAGTGGAATTGGGTTCATGATGAACTTCACAGCCCTGCCAACCTGGAGGCGAGCTGAGTGTTTCTGCAACTGATTTCAGGCGTGCTCGGCAAAGGCCCCCTGGAGCCTGCCGCATGCTCACATGGTGTTGCCTTGATATGTGGGGGACAGGAGCAGAAAAAGAATAAAAAGCACCTTCCATAGTGAGCCCCAGAACCTGGCATCTCAGCACACAGTAGGTACTCAATGAGGGCTTACTGGTTGAGAGATGAATGCTCTAATGGCCTGTTTTCCTTCAATAAGCAGTCTGGATCTCCACGCAGCACTCTCGAGTACCCTTTCCCGCAGTGCCCTTGACGGTGTCTTTGCACACATTCTGTGTTGCAGCTTTGTGTAGGACCAAGGTGTCCACGCTCCCCAGACCTGTCCCTGCTGGCTGTCCTCTGTGTGCTGGGACCCTGCAGAGGGAACTTGCACTCTATGTGGGATAGGTGTCTGTCGCATGCCAGAGCCACTGCTGGCCCCAGGGAAGAGGGGATCATGGGCGTCCCTCTCATCCTCCAACCTGGGTTTTCTAATCTGGGTTATGAGTGTGACACTGTCTACCCACGATGTTGTCAAATTATGTACCCCTCTTGTATTTTTTTGAGGTCTGATGTCTAAAATTCTTTAACTCTTTGAATAGTCACAACAAAGGATAGCAACATATTTAATAAACATTGGTCATTTAAAATAGAACTGCTAAATTATTCCTTTACATGATCTGGGTGGAATCAGAGATTTGATAGTCACCAGTCCCGGGTGCATGACCACAGCATTCAATCACTGTTGCAGATTTGCAGCTATTTTGCTCTTTTTCTCTCTGAGTATCTGTTTCCATTTTATCTCCCCCATCAGAATTGCAATGTGATCTTACTCCTCAAATTATGATCTTTTGTTGATTAATTCCTCTGGGTTTTCTATAAATATATATAAAATAAAATTAAAATTTTAATAATTTTTTGTAAGTTTAATTATTTTCTTTCCCAGATTACAATCTCATTACAGTTGATGAGAACAATGACATAATACACATTTTGGAAATTTTAAATTGAAAAATGAAATTAAAGAGTCAGCGCCATTCGCAGACTGCAGAGGGAGACAACCAGGCCTCACCAGGAGGCGATCCTGGCCAGGAAACCATATCATTTTCATTATCTTGATGGGTTGAGTTTTATTCTCTTTTGTTTTGTTTGATCATGTTAAATCTGAGGCATGTGCAGCTATTTGAAAGTTCACAAGACATATTATGGTAGCCATTTTGGATTTACTCTTGGCTTGCTTTGAAGTCCTTTATTGCATTCATTGTTTTGTTTTTATTGTTTCTATTCTATTCTGTTCTGTTTGATTTTTACTATGTCTGAAGCTATCTGCCTCTACTTGAAGACAACAAAAGGTGTTATGGTAACTATTGTTGGTTTCGTAAGGTTTTGAAGTCCTGTATCACTTATACTGATTTATTTTGATTGATTTTATTCTGTCTTATTTTCCTTGGTTTTATCCTCTTTAAAATAAGAATATTTTTTAAAAAATGAAATTAAAATTTAAGTGAATATATTTACCTTGATGAAAGGAAAACTTAAACATTTTGTCCAGCTCTCTATGGGTGTTCCTGTGTTAGAACAAGATGTCATCCAACATTAATTTTATTCCATTTTTCCTGCTCATACAAGTAAAGAGCTGCAACATTGTTCATATAAAGGGATGGAAATGAAAGGGGTCACAAATTCTCTGTGATTCCTTGAACTCTTTCTGAGTTACATAAAATCTCTACCCAATTACATAGCAAATTAACATCAGAAGTATTTCCAGAGTTCTTTTATATTATATGGGATTAAGACCCTCCTTCATTATGCTGGGGGAAAAGAAGAGCCTTTGCCCACCCCACTGGCCAGACACTCCTTGAATGGTCTCTTCGGCACAGGAGGCCTGTGTTCCTGGGAAGTGACATGTGCATTATTATTCTCTGTGTGGGTGGTGGCAGAGAGAACCCCACCTCCTCCACCGGCACATTTCAGGCAGATCAGTTTTAGAAAGCATGATAATGGGACCGTGTCTTCAAATTCATCCCCTTGATACGCCTCGGTGCCCAAGTGTCTTTATTTCCCCCAGGAGTATACACCCTGCCATTCAGAGATTGCTTGGGGAGATTTTCCATTCCAGATGGGTGCGACTAGACAGAAAATAAGTTCTAAACTATGAGATTGTTAGTCTCGACATCATTCCACCTTGACCTGATGTGATTCTTAAAGCAATAAAAATAATAGCTATCTGTTTAGCATATATATGGCTTTTTGGATTCTGTATTCATGTGAACATGTGCATTGCCTATTGACTTATTTAATCTCATGCTGAGCACAAAATGAGCTCAGCTCTTGACGTCTGCTGAGCTGGTGCCGCCTTGAGCTGAGGAAATATGCAGACTGACATCAGTGTGACCTCATGGACAGCCACAGGCCAGGGAACAAATGCTCAGATAATGTGTCAGGAAAGTGTACATCTCCATGTCTAGGTAGAAAGCAGAAACACAGGAAAATGAACTCATCTGCCCAAAGTCATGCCGCAAGCAAGCAGCAGAGGCATTTAAACAAGTTGGACTCCTATCTCTGTGGGAGGCCATCCTGGGACACCCTGAGGACTGGAGCAGGGGGGCATCTGGATCATTTGCCCTGATTTGGCTGTACCTCATGCTACTGCCACTACACAAAGAAAGCCAGTGCTGAACGTGGGTCCTAATTTCAGTTTCCAGCTAAGGAGAGGTGGAGAAGCAACCAGTGACCCGAGAACCATCCACCAGGCCCCGTCTCCCAGTGCTGCTGCCCAGGGGACACAGTGTTCAACATGGGAACATCTGTGGGGCTCCAGGCCATCCCTATCATAGCTCTAGCCAATATTCATAGTTGTTGTTGTTGTTTTTAAAATCACCTGTTATGATTTAAATATGAGATGCCGCCCAAAGAATCATATATTGGAGGGTTAATCCTCAATACAATAGTGCTCCAAAGTGGGGCCTGGAGAGGTGACTGTGTCATGAGGCTGTTCATAGACAGTACTGGGTCATGCTCATAGCTGAATGGGCTTAGAAGGTGGAGCCCAGCTGGGGGAAGGAAGTTACTGCAGGTGTGGCTTTAAAGGGTAGATGTTGTCCTGGCTCCTGTCTCCCTTTCTCCCTTTCTTCCTTTCTCTCTGTCTCTGTCTCTCTCCCCACCCCTTTCTGGCCACCATAAGCTGAGCAACCTTTTGCCACACTCATCTCTCATGATGTTTCTACCCTGCCTGCAACCTAAAAGCAGTACAGCCAGTTGACCTTTCTTCCTTTAGTTGGTTTTCTTAGGTATTTTGCCAGAATAATGGAAAGCTAACTAATGCACATGGAATAATTTTTCTGTCCTTCCATTTCAAATCTATTTGTGTCTAGATCTAAAGTCAGTCTCTTGTAGACAGCATATATTTGAATCCTGTTTATTTCTGTCTTTTTTGCCAATTTCTATCTTTTCGTTAAAGAGTTCAATCTATTTACATTTGGAGAAGTCTGATGAAAGGATGGACCTCTGTTACTTTGTTATTTGTTTTCTGTTTGCCCTACAGATTTTTTGTCTCTCACTTTCTGCATTATAGTCTGTGGTGTTCATCTTATTTTTGTAGTGAACCATTTTAATTCCTTCTCATTTCCATTTTATGCATTCTAAAGCTAATTTTTTTGTGGTTACCATAGGGATTACATTTAACAACCTGAAGTTATAACACTTTAATGTGATTTATACCAGTTTAATTTCAATAACATACCAAAACTCAGCTTCTGTATAATTCCAGCTTCACCCTGTTCATCTACTGATATCATAAAATTACATCTTTATGCATTGTATGTCTGAAAACACGGGCTAACAGTGATTGTTATCCATTAGTCTCCTAAGTCACATGGAGGACAGAAGTAGAGTGACAAATCAAGTCATAGCAATGTTAGCTGTTATAGTCATCCACATATTTGCCTCTACCAGAGATCCTTGTTTCTTCATTGACTTCAGGTCTAGTGTCCTTTACTGGCCGGAAAGGTTCACTTCTTTGCAGGTCAAGTCCAGGCACCATGAGTGAGCTCAGTGTCTGTTTATCTGAGAATGCCCCAATTTCTCCCTTATTTTGGAGGACAGTTTTGACAGATACAGGGTTCTTGGTTGACAGTGAAGAGCTGTGAAGGAAGATAGACCTTGAGCCATCCGTTGAGGCCCAGACTTTGAGAGCCCAGGGAGCTTTCTTCAGGAGACGAGGTTAACTATGTGAGGGGCCAGGCTCAGGGTAGGAAGGGTAGAGAACCTTCCAGATGCAAGAAATGTCCTAAGGTGGGGCAGTGTGAGGGCAGTGCCCCTGGTCATCTGTTATAGTAAGGGCAGGACACAGTTTACAGGCATTTTTATAAACTTTGCTTCCTACAGAAACTATTACCACCACCACCACTGGGCAGAATTGAGTCTTCATTGGCCTGGGAAGTTCTGGTAAGAACTCTTCTGCTTGAAATGAATTCTTCTGCTAGAAATGCTGCAGTAGTCAACCACCTGGGTAGATCACTACATACTGAAGCAGCTGACTAGAACAGGGACCTCTGAGATGGTCACAGCTAGCCTTCTCCCTCTCAAGGACATTAAAGTTGATGCCATCTCTGCATCTGGAGGAACTCCCCTTCTTCCACAATAAGAGATAACTCCTAAGGGGCCAGTAGGTCCCAGGACCCTCCCAAGTTTGTTTCACGACACCACTTCCTTTCAGGGCTCACACCAGCAGAGATGGGAGAGTCCACAATGACCATCTGCACACTGGAGAGCTGAATGATCTGGGAGCTGCTCACTCCAGGAAGATGGAAGCCACAGAACAAGAGGGATAAAGATGCAGTGCCAGCCCTAGATCCAAGGCCTGGAATCACTGCAGAGTTACTAGGGTGAGTCTGCACTGGGAGGCAGAAGACACTGGAGACTGATATCCAAAGACAACAACAGCAAAGGATATACAGGCTCAGGTAGAGTGGAATTCTTCAAAGCATGCACATTTCACTTTTCTTTTCTCATCTTTTCTTTTCTTTTTTCTTTCCAACCAGTACATAAGCCTACTGGTTGGTGCCACCCACAACTGGGGTGGATCTTCCCTCCTCAGTCTGCTGATCCATAGGTCAATCTTCCACAGACAAACTCAGAACTGTGCTTTACTAATCTAGTAAGCATTTCTTAACCCATTCAAGTTGACATATCATGATTAACAGTCACAGCATCTCTAAATTCTGAAGTACATAACTGCTTCTTATTTCTGTCTGGTTGGGTGATGGTTTTCTTTGCCAACAATTTACACAGCACAGTGCATGTGCTAAGAACCTGGCCTGTGCTCTCATCAGTTCTCATAACTGATGCTAAGAGATTGACTTCACCATTCTGTAGACCTTGATGCCAGTGAGTGAAGTGAATTTATATACTAACAGGTTGGGAGGCTGAGCTCAGAAGGTGATGACACCAGTCATTTGCCTGTGTCTCAGGGAAGCTGGTGAGGAAAGGACGCTGATGGTGCCCAGAGTCTGGGCATCCTCAGACTTTATTCTCAGGGTTTGGAGCCACTGAGCAAACCCTGGTAAGCAGGTCTCATTGGTGCTGTGGATACAGGGACAGGTCTGGTGTGGGGGAAGGGTCCTCGAGGTGGACTGCAGGTGACATCCTCAAATGGGCCAGGCTGATGCTGTGGTGTGCACAAAAGGTCCTTTTCAGGGTGGGTACCTAGGAGCAACTGGAGGAAGCAAGGGCTCAGGCAGGCACAGAGTAGCTGAGAACAGTTTTCTCAGCTACCCTCCATGATTGTGTTGTAGGGAGATATGTGAGAGCCTTCTTCTCCCACCCACCAGCCTCCTGAGAGGAGGCCAAGCTCAAGGGCCAACCTCCAGGCCTGGAGATTCAAATTTTCTCATCCCAGCACTCACATGCACACCCTGCTGGATCACCAGAAACAGTAACAAGGTCAGGAGAGTGATGACTTTGGCAAAACTTTTTTTTTTAACAAAGTCTCTCTGAAGCATACTGGGGATGGGAAAGGAGGGACAGTGGCTGAATGATGTCACATGGTTGCCTTGCCAGACCAAGCCAAGGGCCCAAAAGGAGGCATAGTGCAAGAGTTAAACAAATCTACCTTTGAAATATTTTCCAGTTAGTTATCCTTTCCCTGGGGGTCCCCACTGGGAAGTGTACTCTAGGCACAGCAGAACTCTCAGTGTGCAAAGTCCTGGGTCCTCAGTGTGTCTCCCACTCCAGTTTCAGGTCGGTGTAGACCCTGAGGCCCTGACTTCACTTTCAATAGCCTCTTGCAGCCCACAAAATCCCCACTTCAGCACTGGTGTCCTCTCAAGCAAAGGAGAGAGGACCTCAGCTTTGCAGTTATTGCTCATGTACACCACCTCTAACTCAAAGTATTCTTGGTAAAGTACTACAGGAAAAAAAAAACAGGACAGAAAGATGGACAGAGGAAGATAAGGACCCCCCACCCTATCCCCAGAAAACCTCTGGATTCAACAGAGCTGCAGTAACACAAGGTATTTATATCTGCCCAGTTAGGGTTCAGAACAGGTATCTGGTTAGCAGGTTATCAACATTTCATAGGCCTCTCCCTTCCCTCTCACTATTTACAGAGAAAGAGGTACCAGCTGCAACAGCTCCAGTTGAGACCCACACACGGTTTTATGAAGGACAAATTGCCTCATGATCCTGCTATCAAGTGACCCAACAGGGTGGTGAGACAGAACTCCACTAGGATTTGGATGCAGAGGCTCTATCATGTGGAGGAGAGAATTTGTGGGGTTAGAAACTTGAGAGAGAAGCTCTTCAGTGGACACTCTGTGTGGTGGGTACAGGGACCATTTTGAGGTGGGACCCCTTATATCTGGGGTTAGGGATGTGAACCTGCCAGTGTCTACCCAAGTATGAGATTTTTATAGGAAGAGAAACACTTGGGTGTTTCCCTCCAAGTGACTTCTGGCAGGTGGATGTGCTGGAAGAGAACATGGGCAGGGTGAGAAAATGCTGCTAGTGAAGATGCAGGTGGCAGCAGGTGCCAAGCAGCTGTCCTCACCCTACCTCACCTTACATGTCCTTCCTCAAAACTTTCCAGCACCCTGGGGACAAGGGACTGAGCTCAGAGGCTACAGACATTCAGGTCAGGATGTTGATGAGTCAGAGTCAGACTCCAACCCAACCCCAGGCCATCCCCAGGGACCAGAAACACAGGGAAGATGAGAACACAGAGGTAAGCATGCAGATGGGAGCAAAAGGAGGAAGCAAGACTGTAGGATTCTGATTCAGGCACGTTGACAAGTCAGCAGTGAGACGTGACTTTAAACCTGTTGGCAGTGGCGAGTGCACAATTCTAAGAAAAATGAAGGAGAAACTGTGAATCCCACAGTGTTTCTTAAGACAGTTTCCTTCAGTGATTCTCAGTGTTCTCATCTATAAAAAAACTTTAAAAATCATAAAGATGAAATCAGATAATGCAAATAAGTCCTTTGCAAACTGCTAAAAATTGGAGAGAAAGTTTTCTTAGATTAACCCTTGAAATTTAAGTGTGGTATTGAGTATAAGTTTAATTTTGAAAAAGTATTTTTTTAAGCAGCTGGGTACTGCACTAGAGGACATGGAGCAGCAGGGGCAGCCCCAGGCCCTCTACCTTAGTTATTTTTCTCATTGCTGAGACAAAATACCCAACACCCAAAGTTAAAGGGGGAAAGGTTTATTTAGCTCACAGTTTATAGAAATTTTAGTCCATAATTTTCTGGCTCCAAGGCAGGGTAGCATGGCAAAGGGGCAACAGTTCACGGGGGCAAAAGACAGCAAAAGCAACAAGTGAGAGAGCAAGACAAGCCTATTTCTGCCCCTTATATTGTATCCAGTCTACAGGGATTAGGGTGGTCCCAATCCAGTCAGTGGACAGATCCAGTGAACTGATCACCCTTAATCCCAGCACTACACCACCAGTAAATCATACACTCTACATTCAACAACATCTGAAAAAGCCCTATCTGAAACTCCATAAGACTTTGGGGGGACATCTAGACACAAACCATAACATTCTGGCCTTAGCCCCTCAAAGATTCATGTACATCCCTTTATGAAAAAGACATTTAGTCCATCTGCAAGAGTTGCCAAAGTTCTAACAGTTTGAGCATTGCTGAAAAATTTATGTCCCACGTCTCCTCTGAGATTTAAGGCAAACTCTTAACTATGAGCTCCTATACAAATGAAAAAAAAGTCAAATACTTTCTTTTTCTTTTTTCTTTTCCTTTCTTTTCTTTTTTCTTTCTTTCTTTCTTTCTTTCTTTCTTTCTTTCTTTCTTTCTTTCTTTCTTTCTTTCTTTTTATGGTACTGGAAATCAAACTCATGACCTTGTGCTTGCCAGGCAGGTGCTGTGCCACTGAGCTACATCCCAGGCCCCCAAAACTTACATACTTTCAACATTCAATGGCATGAGATAGACATTTCCATTTCAAAAGTTACACACAGTGGGGTTTGAAGGAATGGAACTAAAGCAAGTCCAAAGTTCAGCAGGGCAAATATTAAGTCCTGTAGTTCCATGTGCAGCACCTGAGGCAATCTGTGGCAAGATGTGAACTCCAAAGGGCTTTGATGGTTCCACCCCTATGGTGCTTCTGGTGATTGTAGCTCCTATGGTTTTCTTTTTGGGCTCACTCTGCTCCCTCCTTGCAGTTCTCCTCAGATAATCCACATTCCTGGCTTCTCCACATTTCTGAGGTCTTTGCTGCACCTTTGGCTTCACACTCACAGCTTCACACACTTCCCTCTCAGGGGCACATTTCCTGGCCTCCCAGGCCACTTTCTGAAATCTTGGTGGAAGCCTTCCTGACCCCATAATTCATGCATTCTGCGTGCATCTAAAATCAGCACCACATGGATGATGCCTTGGTCTGCTGCCCACAGAAGCAGTAGCCAGGTTTGTTTTTCTCTTCACTGTAGGGGTCAAGTGCTTGGATTGCTGAGCACTCTGAATCTAATTCTGAGGAACAAATTCTGCATGCTGCCTGTATTCTAGAACATGGTGTGGCTGGCACCATTCTGAACCATGGTGCTCTGCAATTTTCTCCTCACAACAGTCTTTTGCTTTTGTAATTTTGAGGTTGCAAACGGTCGATTCTTGCTGCTTCTTGTGATGCCCTCAGGTTATCTTTCCTATTTTCCTGTTCCTTTTCAGCAATGACTCTTCTCTATCTCTGCAGTCCACGGCTTTACTGCAGTTCCCTTTCTGGCGAAACTCACGACATTTTAAATCATTCTGCTGGGCTCTTTGCTCTTGATTCTCAACATATATCTGGCTAAAAGCCCCCAAAAGTAGCCATGCCACTGTCTCAAAATTCAACTGCATTGAAATTTCTTCTACAAGGTTACTTAGTTGGCCACCCTTAATCTCAGTCTCAGGCAAGTCTCTAGACATTAGCAAAATGCAGACAAACTTTCTGCCAAGTCGTAACACACATCATCTCAAGTCCAGCAGCCAATGTAGTCCTTCCCAGTAGAAACCTCCTGAGCCTGGTCTTTATCAGCAGGATTTCTATCAGTCTTCTAGTTTTCTGAGCTCTGACCAGAATTTCCCATACAGGACTGCTTAAGGCATTCCAGCTGTACTTTTTCAGCCAACATTTCCAACCTTTGCTAATTCTTCCCCTTCCAACAAACCAGTTCCAAATGCTCTTGAGTCACACAACCAGGTAATGCTATAGCAATGACCCTGCTTCTCTGGTACCAAATTCTGCTTTAGTTACTTTTCTCTCATGGTTGAAACAAAATACCTGAAACCCAAAGTTAAAGGGGAAAAGGTTTATTTAGCTCACAATTTGTGGAGGTTTCAGTCCATAAACTGCTGGCTCCAAGGCAGGGTGGCACAGGGCAAAAGGGCAACCATTTATGTCTGTGGAAGACAGTAAAAACAAGAGAAAAATTAGACAAGCCTCTTTCTGTCCCTTATTTTTTTTTCATTCAGTCTATCAGGATTAAAGTGGTGCCAAGCCAATCAGTGGACTGATCTAGCAATCACCCACCCTTAATGCCAGCACCCTTAATCCCAGAATTGCACTACAAGTCAATCACATGCTCTAGATTAAGCCACCTCTGAAACTCCCAACCCCCCCCATAGCTGCATGAGGCTTTGCAGGGACATCTAGATACAAAGCATAGCATACACTCTCTCTCTTAGAAGTTCTTAGCAGAGCCAATCTTAAATCCAGGCATTCTGAGGACCTACCACATAGAGCTGACCAGGCACCATGCACAAACTTCTTCCCTTTATTCTGGGACAGGCTGCATTTCTGGAGTTGTTGGAACTTTCTAGAAATAACTATCCATATTTTTAGGCTCTTAAAGAATAGTTTGTGTGTAGTCACACACTGAGCACCAGGGCAGAGGCCTTTGTCCATGTGAATGCCAGGTTCATACCAGGGCTTCTCCGCTTGGAGCTTAGGGGTGCAGTCCACAAGACTGAGCTGGGGGAAGACGAGCCACCATCTGCCTTGTGGTCCAAAACATCAGTAGGCTTCTGGCCTGTGATTTGTGAGGATGTGGTGCATCTTGAGTCTGAGAGAAAGCTACATGAGGGAGGGAAAGACAGCTGTCTTCAGAATTCCAGCAGGACACCTGGTGCTGTCCAGGTACTGATGTCACTAGGCCATGGGCATGCCACCCCTGGAGGGAGCATGGCCCCGATGTAAGACTGAGTCTAGGTGATGGGGTGGGGGGAAGAGATCTGAGAGTAACAAAGAGGAAGGTGACAGACCTTTTGCTATCAAGTATTCTACCCAGGAAGGCAGCAATAACATGAATAGACACAGAGGGATGAATATCTGAGTATAAAAAAATGTCCTTTTCCCAGAAACATGTGAGTCCTTAACTTGTGCAAGTACAGACTCACTTCACATCCCCAGCCTCTGAGCAGCTCCTTAGACCCACTGGAGCTCACCAGAACCTCAAGGCTTCCGTTCCCACAGTTGGAAACAGTGCCCGAGCCCCACCCAGTGCCTCTAGACCCTGGCAGGTGGGGCAATAACATAGGCTCCTGGACTCAAGAAACAGCTCCTGGGCTGGAGGAGAGAGCTGTGGGCCACTGGTCAGCTCCAGACAGCTTTCTCTGCTCATGAGGAGAGGCAGGAGGCAGAGGCCTCTGGGGCTCAGAGTGCTGCATTTGGTGGTCTCTGCCTCCTTGGCTTTCTGGGTGAGAACTGGGTGGGAGTCAGGCTGCACTGCTTTTCATCCTCTCAGTCCTGGCCTCAGCTGTCACTTGAGGGGCATCCTCCTTCACACTCCCCTGCTCATCCATGTGGATACAAGCTCCCACACAGCAGTTTGAAAAGCAAAGGGCCTTGTGTCATCAGAGGGTGTGAGTGCCGTGATCGGTGACCACATGTAGGATGCCTGCCCATCACCTGGCTAGCTTGTGGTATCCATCCAGAGGAGGTCATTCTAAGCCCCAGGAGTCAAATGCACTCCAAGATGCAATGAAGCATCAGGGCCAGAGAAGAACAGTGCAGAGGCAGCACCCAAAGAAGTAACTCAGGAGGAAAAGCAAAGGAACAGAAAGCAAAGGCTCAAATAGAACACCTGAAAGATCACAGCAAGGAAGAAATAAAAGCCATGACACATTGTAACTGGGCTAGAGGAAACTAGCTGGTGACTGAAGTGCAGCCTAAGCGTGTCCAGCCTCCAACCATTGCCAGTGACTTTGCTGATGGTTCTATGTTGCAACATCTGGCTTACCTAGACTTGCTCCAATTCCATATCGCCAGAGCCCAAGGCAAACTTAGAGGTTGCCCATAATGTAAACTGCAAGGTTGTCCTATGTGGCTCCTGTGGACAATAAGACTGATAAAAATCTGTTTGTTTGTGGTATTTTTATTGCTACACCTTTTTAAAGAAAAGAAATATATAGGCAAAAGGAAGATACTAAAAATGCTTGTAAGCCTTCTGCACTGATTTAATCATTTACACCACTATTTCTCTTCTTCCAGAGCCTTTCATATGTGTGTATGTTGTATACATAAAAGAAACAAAGTAGGCATAGCTTGAGTCATCTGTTGTTTTAGCTTAGTGATATAGGTCAGCCACCTTTCCATCACCTGCTACATCATTTCCCCACAGCAACATAGCTTTAAGTCCTTAGTTGTACTTGATCTCTTATTGTTCAATATCCAGGCCACTTGCCATTCCCAGCAATGTTGTAATTAACATCTTTGTGGCTTGACCTTTGTGCAATTCATGCTACTGTTGTTGGCTCAAAGCAGTTGCCCAGTTTACTGACGTTAATGTGCAGCTTGGTCAATTCTCTGACACAGGTACACCCCAGCCCTACTGCTGTGTCTTGGAGATAGAAACTGGCTGCTCTTTCCCCATGCACCAGAATGAAATATCTTTATGCACCACTTTTGCAGCTGGATTGCTGATAAATAAAGAGATTATTCCCAGAGCAAACCTGTCCTAAAAGAAAAGAAAATGCATTGTTTCAGTTCTGAGCACTCACTGTCTTTGGTCGTCCTTTAGTGAGAAGAAAACACAAAAGAAACATGAGACATCAGAAAAATTATACAGTCACTGTATTCGTGGGGTTTTAAGACTCTTTCCTCCAAATCCCCAAGTGTCTTCTGACGAGGGTATTCTAGTGGAAGGGAAAATGAGGGGTTTGAACTCTTTCCAAGTGCTTTTTGCTTATTGTGTCTATGAGAGGCAGAAACCTTGTTCTTTACAGATTTTCTTTTCTTTCTTTCTTTTTTTAAAAATTAGGACAAAGTTTATTTCTGTGTCCCTGGTCATTTGATTTGTCAGACTGTGCTTCAGCTTAAAATGAATCTATTGCTAAGCTTAAATTATAAGGAAAAGATAAAGGAAAAAGAAATTCCATTCTTTACGAATTTAACACTTAAGAAAAGGAATATTTCATCTGGGGATCCCCCCCACTTTTGCTTGGCTAATTCTTTGAACACATGCAGACAGTTAGTAACAGTTCATGCTCTCAGTGGGCTTTGAACCTCAAGAGGGGCCTGCCCTGCTTCCCACCATGCTCACCAGCCACACCACTTTGTTCTCAATACCTTAGTGCGTGGCCATTCTGCTCTCTAGTGTGAGTCTCAGCATGCCCCAGTCGTGTGCACCCTCCCGTCCAGTCTGAGCGTGGGTGTGTCCCTGTCATGCACCTTCTTCCATTTATTCAGTTACTCTTCATCATTGTGGGCATTGCATAGGGGTATTGACAAAAGAAATTCTAAGTGATATAAGTAATTGAACACATTACAGCGTCCTTCTCTGTTGGTAGAAATGCCATCTCAGCACTACCTGGGATCCTGGCAATTACTTAGTTTTATTCTTCCCCTATTTCCTCCATTAGTGAAATGAGGATAATAAACATTTATCAAATTTCCTCTAAGATCTAGGCATGATTCCAAGTGCTTAGATATCTTAACACATTTGAACAGCACAACTATACTATGAGGAAGGCTTGGAGGAGAGAAAGGAAAACATGGCAAGAGCATTTATCATGGTTCCTACAGAAACAGACTCAACCAAAGGGCTTGCTAAAAATGCAGAATTCTGGGTTCCTGACTAAACGTAACACTTGATATCTCTGGGGTGCAGGGCCAGAAGCTGTGTGCTTGGCAAGTTTGCTGGTCATTCCTGGGTTCACAGTCCCTTGAGAACTACTAACCAGCAAGTCCTGCCCCCTGCTGGGCCATCTTTAGCTCTGAGTTCAAAGAAAGGCGGAACTGGCCTTAGGACCTGGGCAGTTTCCCAAGAGAATAGTATCAGGTTGCCTGCCCTGCCCTGGGCTCAGCCAAAGGGAATAATGTGGGGACTGCAGAGTTCCTGGAGGGCAGGGACAGGAGAGGGCTTCCGGTCTCCTCAAGGGGTGATGGGGAAAAATTGTTCTACCCAGCTGTGGTTGGGCTATGGGAGACCATGGAACAAAAGCAACTTGACACCAAGTTAGACCTATTGAGCCCATGGCTTCACCTGTGCCCAAAACCAACCGGCCTGCCCAAGTCTCAGGCCCAAGCTTATCTCCTGGCTTTAGTTCAAAATGCCAGTAGAACTTTTCTGGGGAGGAGGGGTTTTAAGTTATATCTGGAGAATTGTTATTTGGGAGAAATTCCGGACAGAGCCTATAGTCCCAAAATCAGGGATCAAGTGACCCACTGGCCAGGACAGATGGAGCAACCACATGGCCAAAGAAGTGGCTGGAGGGTACTGGGGGTGCAGGACGTGGGAGAGGGGATGCCAAGTTTTGTACCCTGAAAGCATGCCAGAGTGAGGCCAGGACATAGCCACAGTGCTCATACAGATAAGACGAAGTCCAAGAGGGCAGAGGGGTCATACCATGGGGGCAGCTGGGCCCTAGCTGTATAGAGCCAGCAAGCTGTCCAGGTAGATGCAGTTGAGTGAGGAGTAGTGCCAAGAAGGGTTTCCCTGAAAGTTTGCTCTGCTTATAACAGCAGACCTGGGATTTGCCTGTCCCAAAACTGGACTCATTTTTACCATTTGACAGGTTTGGGAGTAGTTTGTTGGAGGAGACTGTGTGATGAGCCCTGTTCCTAGATGCGAAGTCTTTTCATGTGGTTCTCTGGTCCTTGTAGGGTTCTGTGAGTTACCACCAACCAGCAACAGTCCCCAGTGACTCTGTTAGTTCTCATGGACTCTATGGTCTGCAGCACAGCCTGACTAACACCCCCATTTCTCACTGTTGTGCTATCGGCCCAGACTGTTATATGGGTTCCACAGCAATGTGGCTTACAGAAATATGTCTTTCAGGATGACCTAGAACTTGGCTCCTGCTTTTCTTATACCTCGACTAGCCCCTTTCCATCCTCGAGGAGGCAACATTCCAGTTTCCAAGTCAGCCCTGCTGCTGCCCTGGAGTGGGAGATAGCAAGACCTGTGATCTCGCTTCCTCCTGCTTCTGAGTTCCTGTATTTGTCATCCTGACCTGGGTATATCTAACCTTCTAGAGGATTTGGTGACTCTACTGCTGGCTCTGCCATTCATCTGCAAATGATGGGATTAAGACAGACATCTGGGTCTGTAAGAGTAAAGTTAGAAAACAATGGAGCAAGAAAATCACTCTCATTACTACAAGCCTTGACAGCCCACGGGGCCCCTAAGGAACGCACCATATGTCAACCCTACCCAGCTTTCTGTGTACTTAACCCCAAACTCAATGTTAAAATCAGCAGCTCTACTTATATTAACTGAAGAAGTCTGTGGCTTTTCTGATTCTGTTAAAAGCAAATGAGCATTTTCCTTCTAGTATTGTTTAGGCAGTTATATAAATGAATCTGTAGGGTGGATGGCTCAAAGCAGCAGCCCGTGTCTCTCTGGACTGTGATAAGGATACTGGGAATTATGGCTTGTATTTATATGTCCCTCCAAAGCCTCATGTGGTCATCGGTGGAGGTTTTGGGGGGTGGATCTAGTGTATACGATGTTGAGATTAAGGATTAGATGCTAAGATTGATTCATGGTGCGATGATGGGATTAAGGGTGCTCCATCCTGGGTGTGAGTGCTACCCACCCTGAGGACAGGTAGCCTGGATGGAATATAAGGGACAGAAAGAAGGCTGCTGCCTCGCTTGCTGCTTCTTTGCTATTCTGCTGCCTACCATGCCATGAGCTATCTCTCCTCTATGGTGCCTCTGTGCCATGACTTCCTGCCTTAGAACCGACCAATTTTGAACTGAAACCTCTGTAACTGAGCTGAAATAGACCTTCCCTCCTTTAACTCCAGGAATTGGGTATTTTGTCTCAGCAACAAGAAAGAAGTGACTAAAACAGAAATGGTGAGGACTGATGTTACAGATCCATCCCTTCTTGCCGATTCTTCTGAGAGATGCTGGGGGCTTTGAGAGGAACATCCCTCTCCCCAGTGAAGAGGACCTGGGAGGGGAAGATACCTACTCTGTGGGAGGGACACCTGTTCTCAGAACACCTGTGTGTGGAGAGAGCTAGAGGTGAACGCCCCGCTGCCCATATCACTGGGGCTTCCTGGGGAGATCCAGAGCTGGTCAAAGGAAAGTCAGTTCTGGTTTGACATCACATCCATGCCCAGGAGTCCAGAGTTTCACATTACCCAAATTTCTTCTGTTTAAGATGTCTTCCTCACTTTCCCCCACCTATGATATAACTGGCAAGACAAAATGGAATTTGAGAAGATAATTCTTTTAGAGATAAATAGTTTCTCTACACTTCCTCCTGCCAAGTACATAATCAACACCTCCTCCTCTTGTCAGCCTCGATAAACAAAAAAGGCCAGGCAGGTGCTGACCCCAGAACATTGGGGTCCAGGATGAAGCAAGCCTGGAAGTGTCTCTTATCTCATTGATTCCCTGGCCCCTCATTCCTTGCTAGAAAAGACCCTTGCCCTCCTGGACACAACGAGATGGTGATATGAGGCAGATGAGACAGATGAGGCCTCTCCATCTCCTTGGCAATAGCTTTAAATAAAGCCTTTTTTTTTTCACCAAATAAATGGCCTCCCTTGGTTTGGTCAGCAGTAGCTAACAGCCCTGAGCATACCAAACTGAGTGGCCTGTAACAACGGCACTTGCAAAACTCACAGGAAAAGCTATGATGGAAATATTGAGTGAGGGTAAGAATGTTAAATATCTTAAGCATCTCCAGGTTTGTGTCTTCATCTGTAAAATGGGGATCACACAGTTGTCCTACTTCTGAAAATAGTATCACCTCCCAAGACACCTGCTTCAACCTGTGTGCCTATCAAGGAGGGGGCACAATCACCTTCTTCCTCCTGCTCCTCCTACCCTGAGCCAGGACACTCTGGAGAGTTCACTTTGCCCTTTTGCCTTGGAACCCACAGAGCCCCAGCAGTCCGGGAGGCTAGGTCTTGGCCAATTTTTGGTCTAAAGGAAAAACTCGCCAAGACTTGGTTTCCTGGAGTGAAGGACAGTTACTTGACTGACTCCCTCCCATGGCCAGTGCCTCCACACAGCTGGCTGCCTCGGGCCGGCCTAGGAAAGAGAGTGCTTTCCAGTTTATAAGCCCTTTCCTCCAAAACTAAAATGTGTGCACAGCTAAGGAAGAGCAACATGCAGTGTAATAGCCTCAAAGTAAAGAGTGATAGCAGGACAGAGTTCTCCAGCACACCTTCCAGGAGTGAAGTAAGTGAGAGCCTGGGGCCCACCAGGAGCACTCTCCCTGAGGTCAGGGGACTCAGAGGAGCAGTGTGGGGGACACTGAGCCCCATGTTCCAGCAAGCACAGCCTGCTGTTCTGAAGACATGTCTTAGACCTAGAAGTGGACTCAAAAGCAGACATTCTCTTAACTAGAGGACATCATCCGTTTACTCATTCATTTGACACTTTATGGAACCACTTTATGCAGGAAACAGGACTAGTTCTATAAATGATATGAAATTGAATGGACATGTCTCCTCCAAAAGGATTAAGTTTGATTGGGAGACAGATCACACACATTACAAGTTATAAATAAAACTGCAAAGTCTTCAAGGAAAGTGCTCACAGGTGGGCAGCGTGAGGGCGCAGAGGAAAGTTGGGGGTGAGGGGAAGGCAGGACTCAGGGCTGTGCCACTGTGAGCAAACCCCAAGGGTGGAAATGTGGCCAAGCTTGCAGATGCAGAGATGTGCTGGGGGACATGTCACCTCCAGAGACCTGAGCACAGTGTGTGCGGGAAGCTTTGATTTGACAGGAGCCATCATCAGATCAGTACGACTGCCTGGTGGCACTCCCCTAACAAGGAAGATTAAAGGACAGCAATCAGAAGGATGGGTCCCAGTGGGCTGAGGTCAAGAGTGGGACTGAGTGCAATATTTGGGCAAGACGGAACTAGGGTCTGTGCACAGGCGCACAGTCAAAACAAAGACCTTGGGGTGAAATAGCCTTTCATTATAAAAGCAGTGTGCATGCCTTGCAAGAAGTATCTTTATAAAAGTTTAAGAAGTTAAAATATGATAAAATAATATAGTCTCACCACATAGATACCATGCTTTTAATCCATCCACATCATTCTGGTTCTTTCCTATATTTGTACACACACTCACAATACATACATATATTTTTTTAACTAAATTAAGATCATGCTGTATGTACTATGTGTGTATATATACATGTATGTACATGTTATGGCTTGTGTCTAGATGCCCCCACTAAACCTCATGGAGTCATAGGTGGGGCTTTTTGGATGTGGCTAGAACTAGAGTGTGTGATGCTGGGATCAAGGATTTGAGGCTGGAATTGATTTATGGTGCAATGCTGGGATTAAGGGCAGCCCAGCCTGGGTGTCAGTGCTACAGGCAGGTAGTCTGGATAGGATATAAGGGACAGAAAGACAACTGCTCTTGTCCCTGACTGTCTTCTGTCTGCCAAGAACTATTTCTTCTCTGTGATGCCCCTCTGTTGTGCCACCCTGCCTTGGAGACAGCCAACTATGAACTGAAACCCCTACAAACAGTGAGCTACATAAACTTTTCCCCTTTTAAGTTTGGGTGTCAGGTATTTTGTCTCAGCAGCAAGGAAACTAACTAAGACAGCACATAAACACATCACGTATCTCTTTTATCATCATGCTATATTACTGTACATACTGTATCATCATTTCTCCTGTTGATCTCTACTCCTATTTTAGTAGATTTGGAACTCAAATTTAAGCATACCATACTCAAATTTTTCCAACTAGCAGAGTGTTAGATCCAGTACTATGAGTGGTGACTGTTTTTTTCCCCTCTCAATCCTCTTGTGTTCTAGAAAAGTCCCTTCTAAAGTGGCTTGAGGTATTTCAAGGACAAGGCAAACTGATGCAGGTGTCCTGCCTTCGAGGCATTCCTGGTGACTGTCTCCCACACTTTGCAGTACTTGTGTCCAAAGTCCTGTGGCACCTGCAGGTTCAGTGCAGCTGGTGAGAGTCATTTGCTTCTCAGTAATGTCTCCCTGCAAGCACCCAATGTTCTGTGGGATGCTCCCCAGCAGTTCACTCACCAACTGCTCACAGAAAGGCTTGGCACCAACTGAGAAAATTCTGTGCTTGTGAAAGGATTTTTTACAAAGTAACCTTGTCCTGTCATTCATTCCACGTTTATTAGTTAGCATTTTTGAGTAAAGTGTAACTTCATCTCATCCCCTGGGTCTATTTGTCCCCAAATACAGCTCCTTCCAGAAGACAGGAAAGTGCCTGATTTTTCCTTTAAATTGGCCCGTTCTCAGGGTAGACTTACGTGCGCAGCTGCTTCAAGTGCGGACAGGTGGGCTTCCTTCCTATTTTTAAAATACTGCTATGAATTTAACAGGTTTTCATGGGCTTGGTGTATTTTGATTCACCATAATCACGACACTCTTGATGTTTTAGTTGACTTCAGCAGGTGGCCTTTTTTGAGCCCCATCCCTTTCTCAGTTTCCAAAATACCTGAAAGGTCCCTGTTTCCTGGCACAGTGGGGCTTCCCAGACTCACAGGGATGTTTCTCCAAGGACCCCTGACCCCTGGGGAAATGGGGTCACAGACCAAGTTCTGGGCAAGAAGGATGGCATTCTCCTCTTATAAATTTTTTTTTTCACCAGGGATCAAACTTACAACCTCGCGCCTGCCAGACAGGCGCTTAAGCCATTGAGCTAAACTCCCGGCCCTAGTTTTTTGAGGCAGGGTCGCACTATGTAGCTCAGGCTGATCTTGCACTCGCGTTGTAGCCCAAGCCGGCCTCGAACTCACAATGCTCCTCTTACCTCAGCCTCTCGAGTGCTGGGATTAAAGATGTGCGCCACCACGCCTGGCTTCTCTTTTAAAATTAATCTTACTGACGCAGGGGATGATGGTGCAAGCCTGTAATCCCAGCACTTGGTGTTTGGGGGAAAAGGAGGGAAAAAAAACAAAGGTACAAACTTAACAGGACAGGTTTATTTTAGAACAAACTTGAGAGAGATCACTCTGGCACTAGAGACCAGAACAGTAGTTCTTGTATAGGCTACAGGTGCTTTCACAGGGTCCTGGGAGGGTGGCGTTCAGTGAAAGGGGCTTGTGGCTACCTGCTGAGGGTGCTTGCCCAAGGACAAGGCTTGAGAATGTGTAAGGAGTGGTGGTGGTTATCAGCAGGAGGGTATCAATAGCAGGGCTAGATAATGATATGAGTCACTAGGTACAGCTGTGCTAGGAGACAGGTGTAGAAGGGTCTCTGATCAGGATAGCAGTGACCAGATTCCTTCAGTTGGGAGGCTGCGGCAGAAGGATCACTGTTCATTCAAGGACAGTATGGGCTACATAGTATGTCCTAGCCCAGGCTGAAATGCATAAAAAAAATCCTATCTCAAAAAAATTAATTAAGTAACCTTACTGTCATATGCTTTCCATATTACACAGTGCATAGAGTTGGTTAGATGCTTGGGGAAGAAATCACACTAAGCCTGTACAGACTCCCAAAGAAGGTGGTGGTGAGAACTCTGTATCTCTGTATCATCCTGATACCAAAACCCAACATCTTTGCAAAGCAGAAGTTGGAACTTGCTTTCCCTCATGAATGAGGACATAGTCTGCTGACACACTAGCACCACCGTATTTGGAAGACTGTGCATCTCTCAGTAGCCTCTGCCCCCTAGAAATTTCTTTGCCTTCTTCAGTCTCTGCTCCAAACACAGCACGCATCCCTCAGTAAGTCCTGGTAGGTTGTATCTGTGCAGGGCTCTTCATACTCACCCAATCGTGTTCCATGACAAGCTCAAGGAGGCCCTTGTGAGTGGGGGACTCTGTCCGCACTGCCCCATCTCTGCTCTGCCCCATGTCTTACAGAAGCCCAATCTCTTTACATTCTGAGGCCTTCACTGTATCACTCCTGTCACACACTGTCACCTCTGCTCAGTCCTCTCCTGCATGCCAGGAGAAGGGCCTAGCCTGGGGGTACTTGGACCTCACTGTCCCTAGATCTCTGTCTAAGAACAACCACTTCATGTGCCTTCTCATTTTGCTGTCTGCCTCCTACAACACATGGGGTCCATGGTTGCAGAAGCGAGATTCTTGCCAGGAGCTTGGTGGACAGCATTGCCTCCGTGGTCAGACAGGGAGACCTCAGCCCTGGTCCCTTATTATGCATGAAAGCAGTTTCAGGAGTACTAGGCACAGGAATTGGATACTGGACAGAAACTCCAACAGGAAATTTTTTCAGGTGGAGCATACAGAGCTCTGACATGGGGTGTGCTGGGGCGAGGGTGGTGGGTGGCGGGACAGTGGCCAGAGTGGGAGGAGAAGCTGTGGGAGTGCACAAGATTGCCAAGGGTCAGAGTGAGCTGGGGAAGGGAGGGAGGCAAGGATAGGGTCTTATGAGGAGGAGACACCATGGGGGCAGGGGGTGGAGGACAAAATGTAATCAGGAAGCTAAGCTATGGAGGAGAAAACATAAAAAACATCTGGCAACAGAAGGTCACTGGTGACAGAAGAAAGGTGTCCAGCAAAGTGTGGAGTGTGACCCAACGGTGAGGCTATGGGCCTGGTGTCGAGGCTGTGAGGCACGGAAAGAGGGGTGAGGGGCTGGAGGGAAGCCCAGTAGCTGGCAGTAAGCTGCTGGTTTAGGGGGCACGTGAGCCTGAGGTTACTGCTTTAAGTCTAGCTTGCTGTCAGGATGGATGTTTGGGCTACAGAAGTTCTATTTCTGTCCATCTGTGCCTGCATTTAGTCATGGTTTCCTTGTTCCAGAGGGTCTTCCCATGTGTGGGCTTTCTAGACTCAGCCACCCTTGTGGGCCTGTATGTTATTGGGGTACAGAGGACGGTCCAGGTCTGTGTATAAAGCACCGGCATCGAGGCATAGTGCAGGTTTCAAAGCACAGAGACTAGGGAGCTGTAGCAAGAATCTCCCCCCATCTCACACACACACACACACACACACACACACACACACACACACACACCTTTCTCTCCTAGGAGCAGAACCCAGCAGAAGGACCTTGGCAGTTCAGCCACTCCTCCAGCACATATGGAGGTGGATGCCAGTCCTGGCTTCCACAGCACCCCCTCCTGTGCTGGCCCAGGTGAGGGTCCCTGGCTCCCCTCTCCCTCCCTCACTTCTGTGTTCTCAAGCGATGCGGCCCCACTTTACCTCCAGCTGCCCTAACAGTGTCCATGGGCAGAGCACAGGTGTGTATGAAGTGGGCACTCTGTCACCTCAGCTGACCCTGGGTCTCTCAGAGCGCTCGACATGGGTGACCTCCAGATCCCCGTACAAACATTCTTCTTTTCTGCTAGCTCAGCTTGTAAAACCCATCTCTGAAAAGCAAGCAGCAGATATGCTCCTTTGCTTCTGTTCAGACTCCCAGTTCTGATTCAGGTGTGTGCATGCATGAACCCCAGGGGCTCAGATGCCACCCAGAGTTCCACAGCAGGCAGTGAGGAAGGGAGGTTGGCACCAAGGCTTTGGCTCAATGTGAAAAGCAGGTTTCTTCTGAGTCACCTATGAGCTCTTCTGGGGCTGGATGCCCTCCTCCCAGAGACAGCCTGTTGGCCAATTTCAGAATACTTTGTGCAAAGTTTGTTGGAAGACTGTCCTCTGCTTTCTTTCAGGCCCTGGAAGGTCAGGTGGCCCTCTTACCACGCCAAGTAGGATAGTGTGAGAAAGTGAAGATATTATTCCCTCCTCAGGACAACCTGGAAATATAGAATCTGTTATGAATTGAACCATATACCTCAAAACACACATGAATGAAGCCCACTCAAGTGACTGTTTGCAGGTCAGCCTGTGCAGGGGTGGTAAGAGTGCCTGGACCTTG